>MCJB01050089.1:10612-35466 GCA_002018475.1 Nicotiana obtusifolia
AGTGATCACATCTGTTTCGACTTTGTGAAGACGAGTTTTGATTTCCTTAATTTCTGTTTTAAGGAAAGAGACCTCGTTTTTGAGATCAGAAATCGAGGGTTCTGAAGCCTTGTTGAATTTGTTCATGATTTGTTTCATGCTAAAAGGCTCGATTTGGGGTTTTGGTTTTTCTGAATTTAGAACTAAATTCTTTAGTTCTACTAAGTATTTCCTGCGAGTTTCTTCGTCAAAACCCAGAATATGAATAGCAAACTCAACACTAGAGAAATTGCTATTATATTTCGGGTCTATTATCGTCTTATGAAGACCACTCTTGCTCCAAAAGCTAGGATCGAAAGCACTAAAGGTGTTACGATGCTTATGGAAGCAAACGAAGAATGTAGTAATATCTTCATTCCCAGATTACTCGACTGGGATAATGTTCTTTCAAGTAGTGAATGGCATTTTGACGCCATCACACCTCCAGTTCGGAGTAAAGCCGAGACTTCTCAAATTGATAGAATTATTCAAATCCAGTTCCGACTGCGATGATGAAGAAACTCGCAGGAAATACTTAGTAGAACTAAAGAATTTAGTTCTAAATTTAGAAAAACCAAAACCCCAAATCGAGCCTTTTAGCATGAAACAAATCATGAACAAATTCGTCAAGGCTTCAGAACCCTCGATTTCTGATCTCAAAAACGAGGTCTCTTTCCTTAAAACAGAAATTAAGGAAATCAAAACTCGTCTTCACAAAGTCGAAAACAAATGTGATCCCTAATCAACTTCTTAGACGAACTAAGGAAACTCATTGTGAAGTAGGACCTTCAACTTCCCAACAATTAGAAGTTCCTAGTGAAGAAGAACCTTTAGGAATAACTTCTATTTCTTCCATTCGACCCCAAGGTCACCATATTCCACTCAAACTATATGTCAACAAAGACATAGTTATTGAGAAAATTGCATTATTTGACAGTGGTGCAGATCAAAACTGCATTTCCAAACGACTCGTGCCTACTAAGTACTTAGAAAGAAATTCTTCATGTCTCTATTCCGCCACTGGGAAACGAATGAGAATTAACTACAAGTTATCCAAAGCTCATATCTATGTCAATGGTGTTTGATTTGTCAATGATTTTGTAGTCACTGAAGATATCAATGAAGATATCATTGTAGGAACTCCTTTCATTACTCAACTCAAGCCTTACACAACTGGACTTGACAGTATTCGTGCATCTGTCTTTAACAAAGACATATTCATTCCAATTTTGAGAACTCTCTCACCAAATGAAAGTAAATTCATTCGTGAAAAACAGTTTTCAAAATTAATAAACTTTCTCCACACATTGATTTCTTAAAAGAAGATATCAAAGTAAAAAGAATTGAGAAAGTTTTAAAAACCCCGGAGATGGTAACCAAAATTGCCAATCTCAAAACTCTTTTCGAGAACGAAGTATGTTCTAACTTACCCAATGCTTTCTGTGAAAGAAAGAAACATATCATTGGACTTCCATACATTGAAGGATTTAATGAACAGGCTATTCCAACAAAGGCTAGGCCTATTCAAATGAATCAAGCAATAATGGCAACTTGCAAGGAAGAGATCAATAGTCTTCTTAAAAACAAGATTATTAGACCCTCCAAATCTCCTTGGAGCTGCTCTGCCTTTTACGTAAACAACGTAGCTGAAAAAGAGAGAGGTGCACCAAGGCTAATCTTTACAGCAAGTTCGAAATGAAGTCAGGATTCTGGCAAATCCAAATTGCTGAAGAAGATAAGTATAAAACGGCCTTCAATGTTCCATTTGGTCAATACGAATGGAATGTAATGCCATTTGGGCTCAAGAATGCCCCCTCCGAATTTCAGAATATGATGAACAATATCTTTAACCCATATAGTTACATGTCAATTGTTTATATTGATGATGTGCTAATTTATTCAGAAGATATTGATTCACATTTCAAACATCTTAACACCTTTTTAAAGGTAATTAAAACAAATGGCTTAGTCATTAGTGCAAAAAAGATGGTCCTATTCCAAACCAGTATAATGTTTTTAGGACATGACCTTTATCAAGGCACTTATAAGCCAATCTTTAGAGCCATTGAGTTCTCCTCAAAATTCCCTATGAGATTATTGACAAAACCCAATTGCAGAGGTTTTTAGGCAGTCTCAACTATGTAGCAGACTTTATCCCTAACATTAGGCAAGTCTGTGAACCATTATACAGAAGACTTAGGAAGAATCCTAGTCCTTGGACCCAAGAACAGACTAAAGCTGTTATCAAAATTAAGAGTTTAGTTCAAAAACTCCCTAGCCTAGGAATTTCCAATCCCACTGCATTTATGATTGTAGAAACAGACGCCTCTGACGAAGGTTATTGAGGAATCCTTAAGCAAAGGATTAGTCCTAATAATAGCGAACAATTAGTCCATTTTACTTCTGGGATCTGGATTTCCGCTCAAAAGAATTACTCTACTGTTAAAAAGGAGGTCTTGTCTATAGTGCTATGTATCACTAAATTTCAAGATGATTTGATAAATAAAGAATTTTTACTTCGTGTTGATTGTAAATCAGCAAAAGAAATCTTGTTAAAAGATGTCAAAAATTTGATTTTCAAAACAAATCTTTGCTAGATGGCAAGCTCTACTATCTAGCTATGATTTTCAAATTGACTTCATAAAAGGAGAAAACAATTCTTTGCCAGATTTATTAACAAGAGAATTTTTGCAGGGAAACAATGAGGCCAATAAAACCTCAAACACCAACCCCTCCAAAGGGAGCTCAAACAGCCAAGCCCTTTGACAAAGCTGGTCCCTCGGGACAAATGGTGAGGCTTGACCTCACAAACAGATATTCTGCCCACGTTGAATTCCCAAAAATTCAACCACCAACTCCACCAAAGCCTTCTCAAAAATTGGTTGATTTAAAAATCGGAAAACCATTTGATAAAGGTTCAACATCAGGACCTTCATTTCAGTCGAAGAACGACTACACAATGAAGACCCCAGAGTCTTTTGCAGAAGCAGTAAACCCAACTGCAACATCGACTAACAAAAAGGATCATACAAAATCCTTTACTTTTTCTGTTTTGCAGGTACAACCTTTAATGGCGTTAGATAAGAACTATGAAGGATACAGGGCCGAGCAATTGATAGAACCCTTCTATACCAACAATAATTTTGTGGATGTTTCTAATCCATTACAAACTAGGAGGTACTTCGAGGCCATCCTTGTAGATACAGACTCACTGTCCATCGAGCACAGTTACACAGAAAAGGGAGAGGTTGAATACTCTCGGTTCACCATAAAGAAGATATGGACACCTTTTGAATGGTTAGCAGACCATTTACACACACCCATCAATCTATCGATGCAGCACAGGCCTCAGACATACAATTGGTATGATTATCGAGCAGCCTGGTTCAACTTTTTATTCCTCAGACCAAAGCACACTTGGTTCGTAAAGTATAGTCCCGAGCAAGCAAAATCGGTGATTCCCAGATGGTTCTACAAATGGTGGAATCAATTCGGTAGAAACATCAAAACATTACCTCAGCAATTCCTTGATAAATTTGAAGAATTTCAAGTTAAAGAAGGAATTATCACTCTACCAGAGCATATTAAATTATGCAAGTATTTCAATAACAGGCGAATTTGTTATATTATTAGTTGGAACTTTTCAATCAATGAATTTGACAGGATCAAGTACTTGTCAAAAACAATTATCGCCCAAGGTTGGACTCCGAGTCCAAAAGCAGTTTCAGAAAGCCCTCAAAAATCAACAGGAAAGCAAATCAAGAAATCTTCAAAAGACGAGTTGAAGCTAAAGCTACAACAAGCATTGAAGAATATTGATTCAAACCCAGATGAGGAACATATCCTTTAGCTATTAGAAGAAGCATCTTCATCACAAGAAAGTGATAACGATAACAGGGATATGCTAAATCCCAAAGGTATTGCAAGGGCCTACATGGACCCTTACTATGAATAGTAAATTGGCCTTTGGCAAAGGGTAGAGGTTCAAAGAACCGGAATTGCCTTTTCGAAAGGAAAAGATACTGTTTATAATAAGGACCCATCCAGTAAAGGACAAGGTCCCTATCAGCTTTCAAGAAAAGCAACACGTGTCTTTGTCGGCCAAAGAAACGACAACCTTATCATATCTTCATAGATAATGCATTAAAGACCACCACAAAAGTCTTGATCACCTTTATCCGTAGAGATAAGATATTAAACATTGTCGGTTCAATCAGAACAATACACTTGTATGCATCAGATGAATGCAACTTTGATTTCGAGGTCTATTTAAGACTCTCATTTGTATATTAGAAGGCAAGTTTTTTCTTTCCGAAAAAGATAGCCTTTATCTTCCCTTCTTTCGCTGTATCACTGCAATGTTCATATAATAAGACTCCAGTCCCCTTGGGTTGCAAGGGAGTTCTCTTCTGAGTATTTGAAATATTTTGTACAGGTGTGTTTATGTTGTTATACACCAACAGTTTCTTCACTATGCATGTTCTTTTTTTGATTTTGATACAAATCCTCACCAGTGATTTTTTTTCTCTCTTTCTTCTATTCCTAGTTACATAGTAAATATAGAAAAGACTACAATACTTATTTGGAGTAGAACAAAGAGATTGGTAAATGGTTCGGTCAAAGTATATGCTTCCGTTGAGCCTTTTGTTGTATATATATGATTTGAATGCAGTCTTCTCGGTATGACAGATCCTTAGGTGATGGGAAACCCAAGGGAGTTGATCCTTAGAATCAATCCTAATTGATTTCTTCCAAGAATAATAGAGTACCTTTCTATACTTGGTCCCTGAAGATTGGCGTGATAGTTGTTGCTTCCTTGATAGACGTGATTGATTACTCTCCGCTAATCTTCCAGGTAGATTGATTGCTATGCCTTCCATAAATAATTGGAATCAAATATTTATTCTCCTTGATGCACGTAATCATGGAATGATTGATTCCTTAATCCTTGCTTTTGGATCTTCAGTAGAATCTCACTCCTTAATCAATCTTTCTGGATCTTGGACAACATCTTGATTTCTTCTTCATTCGTGCTATTTCACTTTACTTTCTGACTTCTTCTTTGGAGTTGTTTTCCTGCAATAGAAGTAAGTTATTTTTTCATCATTAAAGCATATATTTAACATTTAACAAGTTCAAAATATAGTCATAATAATTAATTCCATAAGAAAAGATTCAATTTTAAACAAAGCCAACAAAAGCCAACTCTTAGTCCGCTTGGTCAACCCAAAATAAAAGCCGAATTTCGGTGACCCATAACCTCCGGAATTCAAATATATATTTAGATTCTCAATCAGAGTCCAAATCAATATTCAAATCCTAAAATGTTACTTTCTTATCTTTGAAGTCAAAACCCCGCTTTCACCTTTAAAATTTTAGTTTTGGGTGTTAAAATCCATGGGTGTTTATAATATAAAATCTAAATCAATTTAAGAATACTTAACCTCATGAATTAAATGAACATCCCTTCTAAAATTTCCCCAATCCGAACTTCTTGGAGCCTCGCAATCACGAAAAGCAATCATCTAACCTCTTGTGCAATGACAACAGTAGCTCACGCGACTATAAAGGTCAATCCCCTACCCCTATGCAACCGCAACACAGTGCTCGCGATTGTGATGCATGTGTTGCCCCAACAATTTTCTACAATTCTTACTTGCTTCCAAATGTGCCGAGACACCCACGAGATCTCTCGGGTTCTAATTCCCACAAACGTACAGTCCAAAAATACTATACAAATATATCCAAGGTCTCAAAATATGAAACGAGTCTCATTTACTGAAATCAAAGACCAAAATCAACTTAATGAATTTCTGCAGTTCATGTTAGCATGCAAGTATACCAAAATGTTCCAGAGCCCTTCAGGACCCGAATCATCCATACTACAAAGTTCCAATTCATCAAATGAATCTACGAAAAGTCTTAAGTCAGGGAACGAATTATTACTACTCAAAATGATTAGTTGTGCCATTATATTCTCTACCACTTAAACTAATATTCTTCATCGTGTATATATATATATATGTTTGTGTGTGTGTGTGTGTGTGTGTGTATGTGTGTCTATACATATATATAGGCTATTAAAAAGGTGTGGCTATCTGTCCCTCACGTCTGAACTCGGTCTCCTAAGTACCCCACTCGCTCGGTTGATCCTTCCAAGCATTTTCTCCAAGCGATGTCCTTATACCTTAAATTCGGGCTTATCTATCCAAAATAGCTATCAGCTTTTCTTTATATGCCAAATTCTCATCAAAGTGCCTCATGCTAAAGCCCAAAACATAATAATTGTCCTTATATATTTTCAGAGTATCAAAATATAAAATACTGATGCACCCCCGATAGACTAGGAGGCAAATAAGCCTATAAGCCATCTCATCATCATTCTCCAAAACCTCAAACGGGCCAATGAACCTCAGACTCAACTTTCTATTCTTCTCAAACCTCACCAAACCCTTCATAGGCAAAACTTTTAACATCGCCCTCCATGAACATAATATCATGAACCTTTTGATTCGCATAATACTTTTGCCTACTCTGAAATATCTAAAGTCGCTCCTGAATCAAATTGACCTTTTTAAGGCCTCACGTAACAAATTCGTACCTAACAATCTAGCCTTACCAGACTCAAACTAACCAATAGAAGAACGTGTTTTCATACCATACAATGTCATCTGAATATTAGATTGGTAGCTGTAATTTCATGCAAACTCTGCCAAGAGAAAAAATTGATCCAAATTTGATTGAGTAAATTAGGGAGTAATTGAGTCTATTTGCTACATGATCTATGTGTTGGGGCCATTGTATATTGTGACGATCCGATAGGTCGTTTTGAGTACTAGCCTTAATTTTTATGTTATGAGATCTCTCATAGCTTCATTTTATGTTTATTGGTTTGCATGCATGGTCAGTGTCGTTTTCCGGAAAGCTTTTACGTAAAATTTTGAAGAAAAAGTAATTTTTGACTTAAAATAAGGCGAGAGTTGACCACGGTCAACATTTTTGGTAAACGACCTCAGATCGGTATTTTGACAATTTCGGTAGGTTTGTATGATATTTTTAGACTTGTACGTATGTTCGGCTGGGATCCCGAGCGACCCGAGCACATTTCGGTGCATTATGTGAAAGATTGTGAAAAATGAGTTTTAAGTTAAAATCTTGAGTTTTGATGATCAATTCTTGTTATTTGATGTTATTTTGATGAGTTGAGGTAGCGAGCAAATTTATAGGATGTTATTACACTTGTGTAAATGTTAGGTTTGGAGCACGAGGAGCTAGATGCTTTTCAAACTGATTTGGAATTGTTGGGCACCAACAGTTATTGGTATCCAGTTGTGGTCTCGCATTTGCGAGAACCTGATCACAATTGCGAGCCTCACATTTGCGATATCAGGCTCGCAAATGCAAAAATGGGCTAGGGACTGGTACTTCGCATTTGCGAAGAAGAGTTCACTTTTGCAAATTGAGCTGGGATCGCATTTGCGATCATAATGTCGCATTTGGGACACAGTGCCTGGTGAGACAAGCTTCACATTTCCCAAGCTTGCATCGTATTTGCGATGGATGGGGATTTCGGAAATGCGAGGGTTATGTCGTAAATTGTCACGCCCCGACCTCGGGAAGTGCGATCGACGCTCAACAGAGTTACCTCGGTTGAGCAAGTCTGCACAGTTCCTTCTACCCAACTCACCCATGACTAAAGAGAAGAATACATTCCATTAATTTGACAGTAAGAGGTCAAGTGAATAATACCAGTTCATTTGTATTAGTTACATCATTAACAAGTCTTCAAAACAGCACATTTTGCAATCAGAGTTAAAGTGGAACAGATGATACCATTACAACACTTTTAGTTTAACTTTCCCAAAAACAGATACAACTTACGCTATGTCTACGGAGCCTCTAACAGGAATAAAAGAGTGCTCTGACAGTGCTGGCAACAGGGCCCCGTCTATACCTCAAAACGATATGTAAAAAAGATGAAAGATACAAGGCCCAAAATGAAGTGGGGCTCACCAAATCAGCCGAGGAGAGGGTGTGCTACTATCACTGATCAATACCACCTACTAAGGAACCACCTACATCCATTAAAGATGCAGCGCCACCGATAAAAGGGACGTTAGTACATATGAAATAGTACTAGTATGTAAAACTAAACACCCTCTCAATAGAACGAGCAACAGTAAATGGAGAATAAAACATGAAATCAATAAAAGAGTCAAACAATATCAAGAGGTGTCAAGTTAGGGGAAGTTAAATTTGAAATAGGCTTCGGTAATTGAAGTTGGGAGATCTTTAGAGCCAAACACCACCGCGTTTTAGCACGGAGTCCGATCTCAGCCCGACCCGCTAAGCCGTCTCACCCCGAGACGTACACTCATAATACCCCCATGTGCGCGGCATGGCATCCGATCTCAACCCGATCGGCTAAGCCGTCTCACCACAATGCCGTGTGGGTCGATATCATATCACATCTCGCTAGCAATAATCTCATCCCATTAAGTGAAAACAACTCAACATACCAATCTCATCCCATATAAGGGGAAACAGTCCCATCACATTAACACGGGGATTCACCCCTCAATCACTCCTACATCGGCACGTGTAGTTTCGCGGTTAGGTTATTCCGACCTACCCTTCCTCGGTGGCTAAACAATACTCCAAAAGCATTTATTAGTAAAAGTATTTACCACTCAATTCGTATTCTTTTACATGTCATTCATTTTATTGACATCATTGGCCATAACGCAGTATCATTCTTGGCACATTGGCCGTACTTCATAATTCAAGCTCACTATTCCATTTTCAATCATTATCATGGATAATCAACAACAAGGGCTTTCAAATTAAGACTTTAAACACATACTTGATCAAATTAGGTTAGGCACATATGATCTCTTATACAATTTGATGTGATTACTTTCATTTGGACTTGACTTGAAGTCACAACATTTTAATACATACTCATACTTCAAATACTCTCTAGAAGAATAGCACATTATAATAAGAACATTCCGGAACACATTTGAACATATTCAATGTCAAACTTATTCAGAAAAGTCAATTCATAATGGACAACTCGAAACTTACAAGATCATCGCGGGAATTCAATTCTAAGAGAGGATTTTAGCCAACATACCTTGCCTCGAGCCTTTTAATTTACTAAAATTTTTCGGAGATCCTAGCCACTTTGATCTATTTAGAGATATTGCAAAATTGAACATAAATTAGGAAGGAGTTCATAATTCTAGCTCATTTGAGTACTTTACCAAACACTAGGAGTGCATTAAGGTTTTAAGGTCCTCCTACGGTGGATTCTTTCACCCACTACCCAAAGTGCACCCAAAAGAGCTCAATAATCTCCCCACTACCCTAGATGGTACATGTATGTAAAATAGACAACTCCCACACCCAAGAATTGCTTTACTAATTACCTATTTTTAATTAAATTCAGAAATTAAGGGTTAGGGTGTAGAATCTTACCTTTTGGTTGAAGACCTTGTAAGCTACCCTAGATAAATCTTCAAGGTTTGAACAAATGACTTAGAACTCCTCTTCTCACTCTGGACTACTTCCCCTCTCTCTAAAAGGTAAGTTTGAACCTTCTAAAATGACCCTTAACATTGTTTTATAAGAATGGGGTCAGGTTTATAAAACCAGATAAATGAAGCTCCGAAACATAATCTGTAGTCGCATATGCAACCGCATAATGCTTCTGCGGTCCGCAAAATAGGCCGCGAATTGGCCCTTCGGAACTGGGCAGTTCTGCCCCACTCTGCGGCCATTCTGCGGTCCGCAGACCTGTTCTGCGATCGCATCATGCGCTGTAGAACCTCCCTCTGAAAAATTTTCATATTGGTTCCACGGTCGATGTGCGGCCTGCGAAACGGTTTTGCGATTGCATAGTTGACCGCAGAATATCATCCAAACTTGCCCAGTTTTTTATTTCACTCTGTGGCCACTTTGCGGCCCGCAGAGTGATTCTACGGCCGCATAGTGGGCTGCAGAAATGTCTTCTTCTGCCAAAAAATTTCCTTTACTCCCCAACACACTGTCCAACCCAACCGCGAAGAATCTCTGCATTCCTCAACACATAAGCCTACTCCGGCACAACAAAACCCCGGGATTTTAAGAAATATTTACGGGTCCTTACACAAATACTTCTAAGTTCCAGATGCACTAATCGCATTTGCAACGTCTGCAGCTAGGTAAAAGATCGGGAAATCAGGACTTAGCTTATTTTACACCATTTTTAACCCTAGACTCCATAGAGCCGATTTCTTGAGAGCTTTTTCTTCCTAAATTCAATGATAAGTATCCTTAACTAGTTTTCGATCAATTTTAATTTTTTTTCACGAATTTTTAACATCTAATCTATGAATTTCAAGGTAGAACTTAGGGGTTTTGGATAGAATTTAGGAATTTTGTAAAAAATTAGATTTATACCTCAAATTGAGGTCGGATTTCGAAACAAATCACTTATCCGGGCTAGGGGTGAATGGGTGATCGAGATTTGGTCAGAGTCTCGGATTTTGACCAAGCGGGACTGGGGTTCACTTTTTTTGATATTTTTAAAAATGATAAAAATTTAACTTTTTTCATTTGTGGGTAGTTTGTAAATATTTTAGATTGTTTGATTGATAATTGTTTAGATTCAGTTGGTTTGGAGGCTTGTTCCAAGGGGAAGACCGTGGTTAATTTTTTTCGGGAAGAGGTAAGTGTTGTGATTAGCTTCGACTTGAGGGAATTAGGACTTGTATGCTCTATTTGCTACGTGAATTATGTGTGGGGACAGTGTGTATATAAGGTGACAAGTATATATACTTTGTAATATGTTAAAGCATACGTGAGGAATTTATCTTATTTGTACCATGTTGTTACATTTACTATGCCTTCCATGCCTTAGTTAGATTGCCCGATCTTTAATTATTCGCTTTCGTGTTTATTGCTTATGTTGAAATTTTGGTGATATCGAGAGTTGAGTTTTCTTATTCTAGCACTTTTATTGAGGTTGAAATTACTTCCCACCTTGTTTGATATGTTGGGTTGTTGTTGTTGCTTGATAGGAAGAGCATAAAGCATGAAGGGTATTGTCGTGCCATATTTTGTATATTGACATCATTGGTTTAGTGAATGTGAGGGTTAAAACACGAATTGTGTTGTCGTGCATATGCATTTCAATTATGATCACGTGAGGATGAGAGTAGAAGCACGTGGGTGATGTCGTGTACTTGCATTTATTTGATATGGTGAGGATGAGAGTAAAAGCACGAAAGATGATGCTGTGCGAGTTTATTATTTCATCATTTTACTCGATATTTTGTGATGTGAAATTTGATTTGGTGATTTCGTTGCCCATCTTGGAAGGAGGTTACTTCATTATTTTTTATTTACTATTCTGTTTATTGTTCCCTATACCTGCCCCCTACTCCGTTATTTCAGCTAACTCTTTATTTTTTGCTCTTTTAAGAATTAAAATAAATGTACAGATTTATTGTGGGTGTCTTGCCTTAGACTCGTCACTACCTCGTCGAGGTTAGGCACGACATATACGGAGTATATTGAGTCAGTTGTACTCATAGTAAACTTCTGCACTTCTTGTGCAGATTCTGGTGTTGGCCCCTGCGGCGTTTAGCGGAGGCTTGCTCGGATCATATCTGTTCAGGAGACTTGAGGTAGAGCTGCAATGCGTTCGCAGTCCTTGAAATCCCCTTCCTTATTTTGTTTACTGTTTACCTTGTTTTGAACAATTGTACTTTATTTTAGACTATATTTGTAGTATTCTAGTCGCTCATGTACTTGTGACTCCAGATTTTTGGGATTACTATAGACTGCGGTATTTATGGAGTTGTTTTATGTATTTTAGTGCATTTCGGTCATTAATTAATAATTATTAATTCACGACCCTATTGTTGGGATTTTGGGTGGTGATAAGTTGGTATCAGAGCACTAGGTTGCCTAGGTCTTACGTATTATGATCAAGCTTATTACAGTCTTGAGGATCGGTATGGAGACGTCTTTACTTATCTTCTAGAGGCTATAGGCTTTAGGAAAATTTTACTTTTTTTTCTCTATTGTGCGATTTTATTCTATCATAGAGTTTAAGTTATTCTATTATTATTCTCTCGCAGATGGTGATACACGTATAATTTCCATAGTTGATAAGGAGCCGGAGCCCCAGAATGCAACCACTACCAGGGTTAGGGGCTGGGTTCAAGAGAGAGCCAGAGGCAGAGGTAGAGTTCATCCTCGAGCACGCGCAGAAACACCTATACAAGAGCCTCAGATCAAGGAGGAGGAGGAGATCCCTATTCAGACTGCACCAGTTGGATCACTTCAGGTCCTAGAGGAGTGCATTGCCATCCTCGTATTTCAGGATGCCCCATTCTACCTGATGGGCCATATGGAGAGTGTGACCTAAGCTGGTGTGTTCCCTATGGTGCCAACCGTCTCCCAGGCTGGGGGAGTAGCCCGGACTCCCGCTACTTACACTTCACAGCAGATGGCTCACAGATATCAGACTTCGAGCTGCCAGTTGGAGCAGATCAACTTGTTATTGCTACATAGCCCAGGGAGGGACCCGCAACGTCGTTCGAGGGGTTGAAGAGGTTAGACATGTTCACCACGTTATTTCCTATTCCTTTTGGTGGTACACCATCTGAGAACCCACATGATTTCTTGGATCGTTGCCATCAAGTATTGCGCAACATGGGTATAGTGGAGTCTAATAGGGTTGACTTCGCAGTCTTTCATATGCATGGCTCAGCGAAGAGGTTGTGGCAGGAGTATATTCAGGGCAGACCAATAGGTTCACCTCCACTCACTTGGGAGAAGTTCTCACAACTATTCTTGGACAAGTTCATCCTTTTTACTCAGAGAGAGGACTTTTGCACTCACTTTGAGCGCCTCCAGCAGGGTAGCATGACTATTACCTAGCACGAGACTAGATTTATAGACTTATCACGCCATGTAGTTAGTTTGATCCCTACTGAGAGGGAGAGAGTGAGGATATTTATAAATGACCTTACTTATGGCATCAGGCTACAGATGCTTAGAGAGACTGAAGATGATATTTCTTTCATTCGGGTTGTAGAGATCGCTAGGCGGATCGAGAGGATTCGTGGTTAGGACAGAGATGCAACATCTGAGAAGAGGCCTCGTCATTTTGGTGGTTTTAGTGGTGTCTCATCTGGAGGCAGGGGTTCGTTTGGTAGAGACCATGCCATCAGGCCTGTTCAGTCAGCAATTTAGGTGTCTCATGGTCCTTCAGGTGGCCACAGTGCTTATGAACCTTGTTCCAAGCAGCTAGCATATAGTGCACCTTCAGCTTCGGTTAGTGCACTTCCAATTCATATTTATCAGAGTGGTTATTCAGATCGACAAGGTCAGTTTCAGGGTCAGCAGTTAAATCATTTAAGGGCTTGTTATACTTGTAGGGACCCGAGGCACGTCGCAAGGTTTTGTCCTAAGTTATAGAGCAACATGCCGCATCAAGGTTCTCACGCTATGGTTCCAATACCGGTTGCTCTGCCGCATGACCAACTGGCTAGAGGTCGGTGTCAGGTAGCTAAAGGTAGAGGACAACTAGTGAGAGGCCGTCCGAGAGGCGGATGTCAGATTGATAGGGCCTAGCCCCGTTTCTATGCATTTTCAACTAGACTGATGTAGAGTTGTCTAATAAGGCAACAGGTATTGTTCGGATTTGCCATAGAGATGCGATCAATTTTATTTGATTCGGGCTCTACTTATTCGTATCTTTCATTCTATTTTGCTTCATATCTAGATATGTCTCGTGATTCTTTGAGTGCTCCTGTTTATATGTCTACGCCCGTTGGGGATTCTATTATAGTGGACCGGGTCTATCGTTCTTGTTTGGTCTCCATTGGGAGCTGCGAGACTAAAGTCGACCTTCTGCTACTTGATATGGTAGATTTTGATGTGATTTGGGCATGGATTGATTGTCACCATGCCATGCTAAGATTGTCACGTTGGCCATGCCAGGGTTGCCTCAATTGGAGTGGAGAGGGACTCTTGGTCAGTCTACTAGTAGGGTTATTTCATATGTAAAGAATTGGCGTATGGTCGATAAGGGGTGTTTGGCGTCTTTGGCGTATATTCGTGATTCTAGCACTGATGTGCCTTCCATGGATTTAATTCTGATAGTGAGAGAGTTCCCGGAGATGTTTCCTACATATTTGTCGGGCATACCACCTGACAGAGATATCGACTTTCGCATTGACTTGGTCCCGAACACTTAGTCCATTTCTATTCCACCAAACCATATGGCCTCAATTGAGTTGAAAGAACCGAAGGAACAATTACAATATTCGCTTGATAAGGGATTCATTAGACCTACTGTCTTGCCTATCGGTGTTGCTTGTGAAGAAAAAGGACGGATCGATGAGGATATGCGTAGACTATTGACAGTTGAATAAAGTCACTATTAAGAACAAGTATCCATTGCTGAGGATTTAGTACTTATCTGACCAGCTTCAAGGTGCCAAGGTGTCTTCAAAGATAGATTTGAGGTCGGGCTACCATCAGGTGAATATTAGGAGAGGAATGTCCCTAAGACAACTTTTCAGACTCGGTATGGTCACTATGAGTTCTTGGTGATGTCATTTGGCTTGACTAATGCCCCAACAACCTTTATGGATTTGATGAACCGGGTATTCAAGCCTTATCTGGATTCCTTTGTGATTGTCTTTATTGACAATATCTTGGCTTACTCTTGCAGTAGTGAGGAGCATGAGTGGCAGTTATGGATCGTACTTCAAACTTTGAAGGATTGTCAGTTATATGCCAAGTTTTCGAAGCGTGGGTTCTGGTTAGACTCAGTTACCTTTTTGGGCCATGTTGTATCTTCCGAGGGCATTAAGGTGGATCCTAAGAAGATTGAGGCAATTCAGAATTGTCCTAGGCCTACTTCAACTACAGTGATTCATAGCTTCTTGGGTTTGGCGGGTTATTATCGCTGGTTCGTGGAGGGGTTTTCATCTATCTCAGTCCCATTGACCAAGTTGACCCAAAATGGTGCTCTTTTTAGATGACCTGGCGAGTGTGAGGTGATCTTTCAGAAGCTCAAGACTGCTTTGACTACAACCCTAGTATTGGTATTGCCTACAGGTTCGAGATCTTAGACCATGTATTGTGATGCATCGTGTATTGGTCTCGGTGCAGTATTAATGCAGGATGATAGGGTGATTGCCTACGCGTCTCGACAGTTGAAGGTTCAAGAGAAGAATTACCCTATGCATGATTTAAAATTGGCAACCATTGTTCAAGCACTGAAGATTTGGAGGCACTATCTATACGGTATTCCATGTGAGATCTATACCGACCATCGGAGTTTCCAGCACCTGTTCAAGCAGAGGGACCTTAATTTGCGGCAGCAGAGATGGATAGAGTTGCTGAAAGACTATGATATCACCATAATATATCATCCTGGGAAGGCTAATGTAGTAGTCGATACATTGAGTAGGAAGGCTGAGAGTATGGGCAGTTTGGCATATTTACCGGCAGTAGAGAGGCCACTAGCCATAGAGGTTCAGGCTTTGGCCAATCGGTTCGTGAGATTGAATTTTTCTGAGCCTAGTTGGGTCCTTGCTTGTGTTGTGGCACAATCATCATTGTTGGAGCATATCAAGGCTAGCAGTTTGATGATCCTCACTTGTTGGTGTTGAAAGACACGGTGCAGCAGGGTGGTGCCAAGGAGGTTGTGATCGGGGATAACGGTGTTATGCGACTTTAGGGCTGGATTTGTGTTCCAAATGTTGATGGGTTAAGGGAGTTGATCTTTGAGGAGGCTCACAATTCGCGTTATTTCATTCACCCCGGTGTCACGAAGATGTACCGTGACTTGAAACAATACTATTGGTGGTAGAGGATGAAGAAAGATATTGTCAGTTACGTCTCTCGGTGTTTGAACTGTCAACATATGTAATATGAGCATCAGAAACTGGGTGAGTTGACTCATAGATTGAAGATATCGAAGAAGAAGTGGGAGCATAGCACTACGGATTGGTAGGCTTACCACGGACCTTGAGGAAATATGACGCAGTTTAGGTTAATTGTGGACCAATTGAATAAGTCTGCACACTTCATTCCGGTGATGACTTCCTATTCTTTAGAGCGGTTGGATCAGATTTACATCCGGGAGATTATTCATCTGCACGACATACATATTTCTATTATTTCTGACTGAAACACGCAATTCACATCTCATTTTTGCAGATCCGAGCAACATGAGTTAGGCACGCGGGTCGAGCTGAGTACCATATTTCATCCTCAGACGGACGAAGAGTCTGAGCACACTATTCAAATATTGGAGGACATGTTTCGGGCATGCTCTATTGATTTTGGTGGTCTGTGGGACTAGTTTTTGCCTCTAGGGGACAACAACAAAAGCTATCAATCGAGCATCCAAATGGCTCCGTACGAGGCCTCATATGGGTGGCGATGCCGTTCGTCGATTGGTTGGTTCGAGCCTGGTGAGGCTAGTTTATTAGGCACTAATATGGTCTGTGATGCTTTGGAGAAGGTTAAGGTGATTTAGGAGCGACTTCATACAGCTTAGTCCAGGAAAAAGAGTTATGCGGATCGGAAGGTTCAAGATGTGGCCTACATGGAGGGTGAGAAGGTTCCTCTCTAGTGTCGCCTAAGAAGGGCGTGATGCGGTTTGGTATCACGGCCCTAATTTCTCTCCGTAGGATGTCGTGATGGTACCTAGTCTCTAAGACTAGGTAAGTCAAATATTCACACAAAAATAACTGAAATAATGATTAAAGTCTCAATAACTTAACAACTAATATAGAGGAAAATCCGCAACTCAACATAAACAACTCCTAGAATCTGGTGAATACAAGTCACAAGCTGTATAAGATGGTACTGATCATCCCTATACATCAGTGTCTATAGAGGGATAAGAAATAAAATAAACTAGATAGATGGTGACTCCGAGGCCCGCGAACGCCGGCAGTATACCTTGAAGTCTCCGAAACTAGGCTCGCCTCTTTGGTGCTTGGACTGGTAGGAGGTACCTGGATCTGCACAAAAAGATGTGCAGAAGCGTAACATGAGTACACCACAATGGTACCCAGTAAGTTCCAAGTCTAACCTCGGTAGAGTAGTGACGAGGTTAGGTCAAGGCCCTAGTGGAATAAATAAGAAGCTGAACAGGTATATAATAGTGTAATAATGATAACAATAGAAATGAGACAATAAAGAAATATACCGAGAATAGTTACACTTAACTAAGGCAAATAATTCATCACGGAAGAAAAAAATAAGAAATGCTATGACATGGAACAAAGCAATAAAACACAAGTGAAGTAATAGGAAAGTATCAACAAGAATCACTATCGAGGTATCGCCTCGCAGTCTCAAATAACATAACAATTCACAACCTTTCCTTATATCACCGTTGCATTTAGTTTTGAAAATTATTTTTCCCAAAATAGCTTCCCTCGTTTTATCCCACCTTATCACACCGCGTGTCTTCAAGTAGTTTCCCTACTAGCAACACGCGTATCTATCCCACCTTATCTCATCGCATGCTTTTCAACCCCATAACTTTATACCACCGCATGCTTATTAATATCACAACGTATCACAAATCGCACCTCAAGTGTCCAATGTCACAACTTGCTAAAGATATCAACAATAACAGTGTTTTCACAATAAATAGCCCATGGCTCAACCATAGTGTACACAAAAGTCTCAACAATAACAATCGGAAGTGAATAACTCAATAAGAATAGTATTTCACAACTTAAAACTTTACCTCAATGTGAATCACGACCTTTATAACTCAATACCAATTTCAACAACAAGATATTCCAAGAATAACAACTCCAAGTAAAGAATTCAACGGTTAAATAATGAATAGGGAATAGAGGAAACAAGAACTTCAACTAAACATGTAGAGCAATTAACAAGTAAGAGATAAGACAAGTAGCACATGTGAAGATAGACTAATGATGATGGATATAACATGTCATGGTAACTCAATTAATGGCATGAAAGGAATCTACATAGCTAAAACCGGTAAATTTCCATATTTAGCCTGTGTACTCACTCGTCACCTTGCGTACACGACTTCCACATATCACAATTAACACAAAACAGCACCAATCCTAAGGGGTAATTCCCCCACATAAAGTTAGGCAAGACATTTACCTCAAAACACGCTAACTCAATCCACTTCCTTTCACTCGATTATCAAACTCTGAACGCCTCGAATCTAGCCAAAACAACTTCATACCATAAATATAAACTATAGGAAACTATTTCGAACAATAAAGTTACGATCTTTGAAAAAAACAAAAAGCCAACTCAAAAAGTCAACCCAGGATCGTGTCTCGGAACCCGACCAAATTTACAAAATCCGAATACCCATTCGATAACGAGTCCAACCATACAAGAATTACTCAAATCCGACCTCAAATCGCCTTTCAAATCCCCAAATTTTAGCCTCAGAAGTTTTCATAATTTTTCCCCAAATTTCAAACTCAAATCACTAACTAAATGATGAAAATAAAAATGGATTCGTCTAATATAACCAAAATCGATTAGAATCACTTACCCTAATGATTTCCTCGAAAATCTCTCTAAATATCACCACAAACCGAGCTCTCTAGGTCCAGAAATAGATAATGAAATCAAACCCTCGAACTTAGGCCTTTTCTACCCATTGTATTCGCATCTGCGAACCCACAACTGCATCTGTGCTCCGCACCTACGGAATTTCCATCGCAGGTGCGGTTCTCCTAACCCCAGCACCCTCCACTCCTGCGGACCAAATCGCGCATCTGCGCTCTCGCGCCTGCGGAAGGGGCTCTGCTTCTGCGACCCCAGGCTTGGCTAGTCTTTCCGCTTCTGCGCTTCCTCAATTGGTCTTGCGAGTCCGCTTCTGCGAAACTCTGACCGCATTTGCGGTCCCAGCTAGGCAAGCCACAATTCGCTTCTGCAATCATCCCCTCGCATTTATGTGTCCGAACCTACAGCCAAACCATCCGCAGGTGCAATGACACCAGAACAGCAGTGCTTCAGTAATGCATTAAGTTCAAAATAGTTCCAGATTCAATCCGAATCACACCCGGGGCCCCGTCCGAATATACCAAAAAGTTTCAAAATACATAACGGACCTACTCGAGGTCAAAAAGCAGATCAAACAACATCGATTCTACGAATCGCAACCCACTTTAAGCCTATTGAAACTATGAACTTCTGAATTTCAAACCTAATGCCGATTCATACCAAAACAACTCCGATTGACTTTCAATTTTGCACAAAAGATGGACCTATTCTAACTTTCAGAATCAGAATCCAACCCCGATATCCATAAAGTCAACTCTCGGTCAAACTTCTCAACCTTCCAAACCGTCAACTCCCTAACTTTCACCAATTCAAGCCGAAATGATCTAAGGACCTCCGAATCAACATCCGGACACGCTCCTAAGTCCAAAATCACCATATGGAGCTATTGGAATCGTCAAAATTTTATTCCGGAACACCAAAGTCAAACTACGGTCAACTCTTTCAACTTAAGCCTCCAACTTAGGACTAAGTGTCCTATTTCACTCCGAAACTCACTCGAAACCAAAACCAAACTCCCATGTCACATAACCACATTATAACATAGAGGAGACTATAAATAGGAGATCGGGACTAAAATACTCAAAACGACCGGCCGGGTCGTTATATTTGGGAAGAAGGGGAAGTTAAGCCTGAGGTTTATTGGCCACTTTGAGATCATGGAGAGAGTTGGAGAGGTTGCATATAGGCTTGCATTACCTCCTAGCATAGCAGGAGTACATCCGGTATTTTCCATTTCCATGCTTCAGAAACATGTTTTGAATTTCAGCACGCTGCAGCTTGATGAAAATTTGACCTACTAGGAAGAGCCGGTGGCTATTCAAGACGAGCATGTTCGTAAGTTGAGATCTAAGAGTTTTCCTTCTGTGAAAGTGCATTGGAGAGGTCTGCCGATTGAGGAGGCTATGTCGGATTCCAAGTATATTATACGCAGTAGATACCCTCACCTTTTTACTAGTCCAGGTACTTTTCTATGTCCGTTTAAGGACGGATATTTCTTTTAGAGGCAGAGAATGTGATGAACCGATTGGTCATTTTGAGAACTAGCCATAATTTTTGTGTTTCGAGACCTCTCATAGCTTCATTTGATATTTATTGGTTTGTGTGCATGGTCCGCGTCATTTTCCGGAAAGCTTTTACGTATAAATTTTAAAGAAAAAGTAATTTTTGACTTAAAATAAGGCTAGAGTTAACCACGTCAATATTTTTTATAAACGACCTCGGATTGTTGTTTTGATGATTCTGGTAGGTTCGTATGATAGTTTTGGACTTGTACGCATATTCAGTTGGGGTCCCAGAGTTACTCGAGCACGTTTCAACATATTGTGAGAAAGATTGTGAAAAATGAGTTTTAAGTTGAAATCTTGAGTTTTGATGATCGATTCTTGTTATTTGATGTTATTTTGATGAGTTGAGGTAGCGAGCAAGTTTGTATAATGTTATTACATTTGTGTGCACGTTCAGTTTGGAGCCCAAGGGGTTCGGGTGAGTTTCAGATGCTTTATGGACTGATTTGGAACTGCTGTTGCCCAATAGTTGCTGCTGTCCAGTTGCAGGTCTCACACTTGCGAGAATCTTATCGCAATTGCGAGCCTCGCATATGCGATGTCAAGCTCGCAAATGCGAAAATGGATTAGGGGCTGGTACTTCGCATTTGCGAAGAAGCGTTCTCTTTTGCATACTGAGCTGGGATCGCATTTGTGATCTTAGTGTCGCATTTACGACATGGTTCTTGGTGAGACCAGCTTTGCATTTGCAAAGCATGCAATGCATTTGCGATGGCTGGGGACTTCGTAAATGCGAAGGTTATGTCGCATTTGCGATTTCTGAGTTCCTGATGCACTGGTCGCAGTTGCGATTAGTGTTTCGCAGAAATTGGGACTTAGCGCATTATACACCATTTTTCAACCCTAGACTCCATGGAGGCGATTTCTTGAGACCTTTTTCTTCCCAAATTCATTGGTAAGAATCTTTAACTAGTTTTCAATCAATTTCAATTACTTTTTTTTGTAGCTCATGACTCTGTATGTACCAGTTATAGGGGATTTATTATGTATCGACGCTATTATGTATGTTGATGGCTTTAGACTTGAGTTATTCAAGAATATTAACATCAAATCTATAAATTTGAAGGTAAAAATTATGGGTTTTGGGTAGAATTTAGGAATATTATAAATTGAGATTTGGACCTCAAATTAAGATCGGAATTCGAAACAAATCACATATCTGGGCTCGGGGGCGAATGGGTAATCCGGATTTGGTCAGTATTTTGACCAAGCGGGCCCAAGTTTGACTTTTGTTGACTTTTTCAAAAAAGATAAAAATTGAACCTTTTTCATTCGTGGGTAGTTTCTAAAGCTTAATTTGGATTGTTTGATTGATAATTGGCTAGATTCGGTTGGTTTGGAGGTTTATTCCAAGGGGGAGGCAGTGGTTGATTGTTGAATTGATTCTGGGAAGAGGTAAGTGTCGTGATTAATTTTGACTTAAGGGAATTAGGACTTGTATGACCTATTTGCTACGTGAATTATGTGTGGAAACGACGTATTTGGTGAAGATTGTATATACATTTTAATGTGTTAAAGCATGAGGGAGAACTTTGTCTTATTTGTACCATGTTGTTACATTTACTATGCCTTCCATGCCTTTGTTAGATTTCCCATTCTTTAATTATTCGCTTTTGTTTTTAATTCTTATGTTGAAATTTTGGTGATATCAAGAGTTGAGTTTGCTTATTCTAGCACTTTTGTTGAGGTTGAAATTGCTTTCCACCTTTTTTATATGTTGGGTTGTTGTTGTTGCTTGGCGAAGAAGAGTGAAAAGCACGAAGGGTATTGCTGCGCCATATTTTGCATATTGACATCATTGATTTAGCGAATGTGAGAGTTAAAGCAAAAATAATGATGTCGTGCATATGCATTTCTATTATGATTACATGAGTATGAGAGTAAAAGCATGAAGGATGATGACGTGCAATTTGCATTTATTGATATGGTGTAGATGAGAGTAAAAGCACGAAGGGCGATGCCGTGCGCGTTTATTATTTCATCATTTTACTCGATATTTGGTTATGTGAAATTTAACTTGGTGATTTTGTTTCCCGTCTTGGAAGGAGGTTACTTCATAATTCTTTATTTCTGTTTTGTCTATTATTCCCTACACCTACCCCTACTCCGTTATTTCAGTTGACTCCTTATTTGTTACTCTTTTATGCATATAAATAACTGTACATGTTTATTGTAGGTATCTTCTTAGCCCTGCCACTACCTCGTCGAGGTTAGGCTCGACATTTACAGAGTATATTGGGTCGGCTGTACTCATACTATACTTTTGCATTCTTATGCAGATTCTGGTGTTAGTCCTAGCGACGTGCGGAGGCTTGCTCGGATCATATCTGTTCAGGAGACTTGAGGTAGAGCTGCACGACATTTGTACTCCCTTAAGTCCCCCTCCTTATTTTGTTTACAGTTTACCTTGTTTCGAACAATTGTACTTTGTTTCAGACTGTATTTGTTGTATTCTAGTCACTCATGTACTTGTGACTCTGGATTTCTGGGATTAGTATATACTGTGTTATTTATAGAGTTGTTTTATGTATTTTAGAGCATTTTGGTCATTAATTATTAATATTTTGCTTTTAAATTTCTAGAAATTGGTTAATTCTTTAGCTAATGTTGGTTTTCCTAGCAAGTGAATATTAGGCGCCATCACGGCCCCATGGTTGGGATTTCGGGTAGTGACACATATACAAAGTGACGAGTGTATATATGTTAGCCATGGGATAAGCATGCGAGTGAAATTAGCCTTATTTGTGCCTTGTTTCTTTGTGTATTATGTCTTCCATACTTTAGATAGATCGTACTAATTCTTTAATTTCTTGTATTCATGTTAGTTCCTATATTTAGATTATTGAGATATTAGGCGTTGAGATTGTTGAATTGTTGATTGGTTGTTGGCACTAAATTGTTGGTAAATTCTCATATGCCGAGTCGTGTTCAAATACTATTATTGATGTTGAATATACTTTCCACCTTGCTTGATGTTGTGTTGTATGTGATGCTTGGTAAGGAAGAATGAAATGTACAAAGGCTGTTGTCGTGCTTGTGAGAAAGAGTGATTGTGCACGAAGGATATTTTCGTGCTTTATTCATATATTAATATCATTGGACGAATGGTGTTTTCGTTCTTGAGTGAAAGTGAGGATATGCACAAAGGGTGTTTTCATGCTTGTTATCATATTATGATGTGAGGATGAAAGTCAACTCACGAAGGGTGATGCCGCGCTGTTTGTAGATTTCATTGTTCCTTATTTTGATATTCAGATTGTGGACTTGGCCTTGTGACTTCATTATTTACTTTTGAAAGGTTGTTAACAGTTGTTGTCAGACTATGAGTTGTGGTTTAATTAGCGTCACTTTACTTTATTTTCTCATTTTATGCTCCCTTTATTTGTGTACTTGTTATCTCTTTCAGTTGTTATTATCCCGTTATTATACTCATTACTTTATCCGTTATTTGGTTACTTCTTGATATATAACTGTACCGGTTTATTGTAGGTGGCTTGTCTTAGCCTTGTCACTACCTCGTCGTAGTTAGGCTTGACATTTACGGAGTATATTGGGTCGATTGTACTCATACTTTACTTTTGCACTTCTTGTGTTGATTAGGACATTGGAACCAACGGAGTCCGGAGAAGTGCTTAGCGGATACCAGTCAAGTGATTCGAGGTAGAGTAGCATTCCGTTTGCAGGCCTTAGAGTCATCATCCTATTTCTACTGTAGTGTTTCTACTTTTCAGACAGTGTTATATTTCTTTCAAAACACTTATTTAGTAAACTCTAGTAGCTCATGTACTTGTGACTTTCCGTATTGGGATGGTTGACATTAGTATTGGTTTTAGACTTATCATGTATACTTCTGAGTTGTTTTTACATCATATTATTATCTTGTTGTCAGTCGTAAATTACAGTTCATTCATTGTTTTCTGTTATATGTTAGCTTGCATAACAAACAGATGTTATTAGACGCCATCACGAGTTTGATTATGGATTGTGACAAAACTCTTCAAGCTTAATATCTTAAAAGTGGCATGCTTTTGCCCAATATAGTTGTACTACTATTACTACTGCTGACAACGACAAAAATAATAATATCTGCAAGAATAATTTCTTGAATGAACCAATAACTCCAATACTTAAATCTGCAACAACGTAATTAAACTGCATTGGTTATGCTTTCACTGTACTAAAGTGTGTTTAAATTGCAATAAAACAATTGAAATGCAGGATTACACTCTACAAAATTAGTGTATATATATCCTGGACACTTCGGACCAAGATTTTCCATTTTCGCTACAAACACAACAATTATATACCAAAATCATACACTACTAAAAATCAGGTGAAAAGCGACCGGAAAAAGCGACCAAAGTTGGTCCCTATCTGCCTAAAAGCGACCAAAAAGCGACCACAATGGTCTGGTCAGTATTTAGTTGGTCACTTTCCAATAGCGACCAATCTTGGTCGCCCTATAGCGACCAAAGTTGGTCGCTCAGTACAAAATACAAAAATTTAAAATCTGCCATAAGCGACCATCTTTGGTCGCCCATGTGGTATTTTTAATTTTCTGTATTTCTGAATAAGCGATTGGTCGCTTATTTGGTATTTTTAATTTTCTGTATTTCTCAAAAAGCGACCAAAGTTGGTCGCTTATTCAGAAATACAGAAAATTAAAAATACCACATG
>MCJB01050090.1:0-41049 GCA_002018475.1 Nicotiana obtusifolia
TTTCCCTTTTGTAAAATAATTACCTCTTTTGAACCTGTTCCTCCTTGAACATTAAGAATTAGGCTAAAAACCTAAGTTGGAGGTGTGTGTCAAAATAAAAATGGGTAAGGTTATACATTGAGGGTAAGAGCATATACCTCAAAGTGCTAATATGAAATTATGCAAGCTCCAAAATAAAAATTAAAAAAAAAAGAAAAGAAAAGAAAAATAAATATATGTGTATATTTATATAATTATGGAGCTGTGAAGAAAATTAGAGAGGTATTTAAGGTGGTTCCATATTGGGAACTAGATACCAATGCAGCTATGGGGTTTGAAAAGAAACAAAGTGCAAAAAGAAAAGAAAATGTGATTAGTGTTCAAGGAGGATGTAGTCACTTATATCTAAATACTTATCCGACCCTTCCCTAAACCTACATTACAAGCCTAAAAAGTCCTTATGAGATCTCCAACCCAGCGTTCTTAGAAGTAAGCGACGAATTAAAATAAGGACAAGCCTATGGTATGGTATGTGGTAACACTTGAAATTCTTTTCTGAGAGTGAGTGTATTAGTGAATTAGTCCCTTTTTGTTGTCATTGTAAATATTGTGATTTTGGGACTTTCTTTCTAGTGAGGGCACATGAACTGCGAGGTTGAACAGAAGTTGAGTTTTTGAGTAAAACATAAGTGCACTTGGTTGAGGGTAGCATTTAGTCACGTTGTCTGAGTCTCAGAGTTTACAAATTGATTAGTTTTCCTTGAATATATCGATGATTCAGGAAGGGTAAAGCATTCGAAGATGCATGCTTGAAACACTAACAACAAACACTGTCAATGGTCATTATTGTTTCATGTTTCGTAAATGGAGTCTAGAATAGGATAGTGTCATCTTAGTTGCTTGAGGACAAGCAAGAGTTTAAGTTGGGGGTATTGATGTGCCGGAGAATTTCGGCACATTTTGATACTAATTGCTTAAATTTTAACTTGTTTTGAATGCAATTTCCCTAGGTACTTATGTAATTTTAGTATTTTTGCTAGTGTATGAAGTGTAAGGACCTAAGAGCATGGAAAAGAGTTCAAAAAGCCACAAAAAGACAAGAAAAGAGCATAAAAGTATCGCAGAGGTGGATATACTATCACAAATACCACATGCGAGCCGCATACTTCACACCAAGATCGCAGATCAAGACAGACTTCTGGGCAAAATTCAACGTCAAGAATGCGGTCTCATCTGCGATCACATAACTTGTCTGCGAGCCGCAGATTGCACACAGAGATCGCAGATCAAAACAGAATCATGTGCGAAGTTCAATGTCAAAAATGCGGTCGCTTCTGCGATCGCAAAACGTGTTTGCGAGCTGCAAAAGCAACCGCAAACCAAGCATGAAGTCTACTGAAGGAAGAAAATGCGATGCAAGATGCGGTCGCTTTTCTACAATGCGGACCGCAAACCATGAATGCGGTGAAGGCGAAATTAGGGTTACAATCTGCGATAGACATGTCAAAAATGCGTACTACATTTCTGTTATGCGACAGAAATGCGGTCGCATATTCAACTTCAGGGCAGATTAGTCCGAATTTTGTCTTGATTTTTGGGCCTCTATAAATAGGACTATTAAGGTTTTATGGGGACTATCTTGTCAGACTTTGAAGCTAAAGTACAAGGCTTGAATATTCCTTTCTTTTGGAAGCTTTTGGGTCAAGAATCTTTCACTTTGTAAGCTTTATAACAATTAATATTCTCTTGTTTTCAGATTTTACTATGAGTAGCTAATTTTAAATACTAAGGTTGTGGACCCTAAATGGATGTGATGTTATTGGGTGTTTAATGTTGAATATATATTTAATGGTTGATTGATATTTATTTACTTCTCATTCTTCATTTATTGTTGGTGGTTGAAAATATTAACAAGCGCCATTAAATTTTATCTTTGCTTGGGAAAGCGGGGTAGAATTTGGTAGAAGTAAATATCAAAGACTCAAGGCTTTAAACCTTGTTTAATAAAATCGCTTAGGAATAAGTGGGTTTTATTTGGCATAAATTGATTGTTCTTAATCACAACTCTTTTGTATTTGGAAAAATCATAAAGAGGAAATACTACCTAACTATTGAAAAATATTGGGTAGTCACTTAGACATCATTTGCATATCAAAAAGAATCTTCTGTTAGGAATATATCATATTGACATCAATAGCAGTACACTTCATTAATGGGGACACAACCTTGGTTTCTTTAATCAAATTATTTACATTCTCAACATTTAAATTAGCCTTTATCTAAAACCAATCTCAATTCATACTCTTGTTCCGGTTAACTGAATAGAATTACGACTTTAGTTGAGTAACACACTAATCAAGTAAACTTTTCACACCTATTCCCTTTGGGATTCTACCCCAACCTTGTTGGATTATTATATTTGACATCGATCGCTTTACACTATTTATTAAAGTGTAATTTGAGCGTATAATGTATCTCGAGGATGATGATTATGGGATTCCCAAATCTTTTATCACCCCTGACAATTTCGATGCCACTAAATCGACGGTTGAGGAACTGGAACAAGTCATGCTATGAGAAGACTTGTCCGATCAAAAGGTATACCTGGGCTAGGGGCTGAGCCTCGAGCTTAGGACAAAACGTATTCAATTTCTTATAACTAACGAGGACTACTTCGCTTGGTCCCACTCGATATGACAAGTACCCCATCGGAGATAACCACTCACAAGCTGATCCTGGATCTGAAGTTCTATCCAGCTAAACAAAAACGGAGGCCCCAGTCCGAAATCAAACATGCTTTCATTAGGGATGAGGTAACTAAACTTTTAAAGATAAGGTCTATTCTGGATGTCAAATACCCGAATTAGTTAGCTAACGTAGTGGTAGTCCCTAAAAAAGAGAATAAATTAAGAATGTGTGTAGATTATAAAGATTTGAATAAGGCATGTCCTAAAGACTATTTCCTTTGCCCAACATCAACCGCATGATTGATGCTACTGCCGGCCACGAGACCCTTAGTTTTCTCGACGCATATTCCGGCTACAATCAAATACGGATGGACCCAGGTGATCAGAAAAAAACTTCCTTCATCACTAAATTTGGCACATACTGTTATAATGTAATGCTATTTGGCTTAAAAAATACTGGTGCCACATACCAACGCCTAGTAAACCGAATGTTCGAGAAACAATTAGGGAAGACAATGGAGGTTTATATTGACGACATGTTAGTTAAGTCCCTATGAGCAGAGGACCATTTAAGACATTTGCAGGAAACATTCAATATACTGAAGCAGTACAACATGAAGCTGAACCCGAAAAAATGCGCCATTGGAGTAGGTTTGGGAAAATTCCTCGAATTCATGGTGTCGAATCGGGGAATCAAGATCAACCCTGAAAAGATCAAAGCTATCGAATATATCACGGTCGTAGACAATGTGAAAGCCGTGCAAAAGTTGACCGGGCGAATAGCCGCTCTGGGGCGATTTATTTCGAGGTCGTCCGATAGAAGCTACCGGTTCCTCGCACTATTGAAAAAGAAGAACAACTTTTTATGGACCCCGGAATGCCAGCAAGCTTTGGAAGAACTCAAAAGGTATTTATCGAGCCCGCCATTGCTTCATACACCGAAGGCGGACGAACAATTATACCTTTACTTGGCGGTGTCGGAGATAGCGGTAAGTGGAGGCCTAGTTCGGGAAGAACAAGGTACGCAATTTCCAATTTACTATGTCAGTAGAACCTTAGGCGAAGCCGAAACTAGATACCTCCACCTAGAAAAACTGGTGTTCGCTTTATTAAGTGCTTCTAGGAAACTGAAACTCTACTTCCAATGTCATCCCATATGTGTCGTAACGACTAACCCATTAAGGAATTTTATGCATAAGCCTGAGCTTTCGGGCCGATTGGCCAAATGAGTCATAGAAATAAGTGGGTACGACATTGAATATCGACCTCGAACCGCCATTAAATCTCAGGTGTTTGCAGATTTTGTGGCCGATTTCACACTGACCCTAATACCCGAGGTTGAAAGAGAGTTGTTAGTTGAGTCAGGAACTTCCTCGGGAATATGGACCCTCTTCACAGACAGTGCCTCAAACGCAAGGGGATCCGGACTTGGTATCGTATTGAAGCCACCAGCAGGTAATATAATTAGACAATCTATTAAGACTGTGAAATTGACTAACAATGAGGCCGAATATGAAGCCATGATTGCAGGCCTAGAACTAGCCAGGAGCTTGGGAGCGGAAGTATCGAAGCCAAATGCGACTCCCTTCTTGTGGTAAATCAAGTCAATGGAACGTTCGAGGTCGGAGAGGAACGGATACAAAGGTACTTAGACAAACTGCAAGTGACATTACATCGGTTCAAATAGTGGACCTTACAACATATACCTCGGGATCAAAACAGCGAGGTCGACGCCCTCACCAGCTTGGGGTCATTGATCGAAGACGACGAGTTTGACTTAGAAAAAGTCGTACGACTTATGAGGTCAGTAGTGGAAGAAAGCCACGCTGAGATCAACCCAACGAGCCTAACTTGGGATTTGAGGAACAAATACGTAGAATATCTTAGCTACGGTAAACTTCCTTCGGATCCAAAAGAGTCGAGGGCCCTGCGCACAAAGGCGGTCGGATTTAGCTTGTCCGAAGACGGAATCTTGTCCAGAAGAACGTTTGATGGCCCACTCGCGATATATCTGGGACCGGGTGATACTGAGTACATTTTGAGCAAAATCCACGAGGGTACCTGCAAAAACCATTGAGGCAATTAGAGCCGGTTATTACTAGGTCGATATGGAAAAAGACGCAAAGGAATTCGTTCGAAAATATGACGAATGCCAAAGGCACGCCCCGATGATCCATCGACCCGGGGAGATGCTCCTCTCAGTTTTATCACCGTGGCCATTTATGAAGTGGGTGATAGACATCGTTGGCCCTCTTCCGTGGGCACCAGGTAAAGCTCAATTTATATTAATTATGACTGACTATTTCTCTAAATGGGTGGAAGCTCAGGCATATGATAAGGTTAGGGAAAAAAGTCATCGATTTCATTTGGGATCACATCATATACCGATTTGGAATGCCAGCCGAGATCGTATGCGACAACGGGAAGCAACTCATCGGTAGCAAAGTAACCAAATTCCTCGAAGATCACAAGATCAAAAGGATCCTATCGACACCCTACACCCTAGTGGGAATGGACAAGCTGAATCTACCAACAAAACCATACTCCAAAACCTCAAAAAGAGGTTAACCGATGCCAAAGGAAGATGGAAGGAAATATTACCCGAAGTCCTATAGGCATACCGTACAACTGCGAAATCCAGCACCAGAGCCACCCCGTTCTCTCCGGTTTATGGCGCCGAAGCTTTGATACCGGTCGAGGTCGGGGAGCCAAGTATCAGATTCCGGTATGCAACAGAGGAATCAAACCACGAAGCCATGAATACGAACTTAGAGTTGTAAGATGAGAGACGCGAAGCCACCCTTGTTTGGTTAGCTGCTCAAAAGCAAAGGATCGAGAGATATTACAATAGAAGAGCCAACCTTCGATACTTCAGCGTCGGGGACTTAGTATTAAGAAAGGTCACGCCAAACACGGAGTCCGAACGAGGAAAAGCTGCGACCAAACTGTGAAGGACCTATTGTATCATTAAATCACCGAAAAGGGATCCTACAAGCTCGGAACGATGGATGGTAAACAACTACCGAACAACTGGAATATAACTCATTTGAAGTGGTATTACTACTAAGGTACGCCCCTGTTCTTTATTTTTTCTTTTATTTGCATAGAAACAACGCTTGCAGGTATCAAACAAGGGGCCATACGAGATGTTAGGTCTGAAAGAACGCGTTATACTCTTTTTTCCTTGGATAGGTTTTGTCCCAAAATGGATTTTACAGCAAGGTTTTGAACGAGGCAACAAGTAAATCGTGCTAACCTAGATTCGAAGGCCGGTAACGAATCGGTGACAATAACATTTGAGGCCCATCTTCGATCGATCCCGAATACTAGGGAGCCACTTTAGCATGGAAAGAGATTTTAGGATTGAAGGGTTAAAGATCAATAAGATTCAATGTAAGGTCCAAACGGTCAAATGAACCATGCTTAAATAGACTGATCGAACCTTGACACAAAACTTGTACACATACATGGCAGAATAAAGTGAAATCTCTTCTTTGCAAACGTCTTGTCTTTTAAAACCTTTCCTTTACATTTCTCAAGGATTCTCTGCTTCCGATCCCCTAAAGGAAATGAGCCTAATGGCCACCTTAACCTGAGTTCGAATAATCACTCTCTCACTCGAGACTACCATCCGAAAAACGAGCCCAAGGGCCGCCTTAACCTGAGTTTGAATAATCACTCTCTCACTCGGGGACTACCATCCGAGAAATGAGCCCAAGGGCCGCCTCAACCTGAGTTCGAATAATCACTCTCTCACTCGGGGACTGCCGTCCGAAAAACAAACATAGACGGTCCAAGTTATTAGATCTCGGGGGCATAAGACCAATTAGGCTACCCCCGAACCTTAAAGGCTAAGGCTTTTCCGAGTTAATAGCATTCGAGGGCACAAAGCTTATTTGGTAATGCCCGAATTAAAACACTAAGGTTGTTCCGAGTTAACAGCACTCGAGGGCACAAAGCTTATTTGGCAATGCCCGAATTAAAAGGCTAAGGCCATTCCGAGTTAACAGCATTCGAGGGCACAAAGCTTATTTGGCAATGCCCGAATTAAAAGGCTAAGGGCGTTCCGAGTTAACAGTACTCGAGGGCACAAAGCTTATTTGGCAATGCCCGAATTAAAAGGCTAAGGTCGTTTCGAGTTAACAGCACTCGAGGGCAAGGCTAAGGCCGTTCCAAGTTAACAGCATTCGAGGGCACAAAGCTTATTCGGCAACGCCTGAATCAAAAGGATAAGGCCATTCCATGTTAACAAAACCCGAGGGCATAAAGCTTATCTGGCATTGCCCGAACTATAGAGGTTGTGGCCACGTCAACACGGCTCGGAGACGTCTAAAAAACAACAAGGCAATGAAATTTTGTTGATCGATCCGATCGAGTTCTTGCTGGACCTGCAGATTTTGACCATCGTCACTGAATCAAATTCATATCATTTACGTCATGAGTCTATCATCACTTATCGGAGTAAGAATCGGAAGCTCGTATAGTGAGAATCTGAGGCTTATATTGTTTCTCGTCATTACTCTCCCAAAAACGAGGGGACTATCTGTATACGGTCGAAATCGAGCTCGACTGTATACGGTCGAAATAGGGCTCGACTATTGCACGCCAGATCGGGCTCGGAATGCGAAGGGTTGAAGATCGACCCTGAATTTCAACGAGCAGAACATGAGGCCAGAATGTCCGACCTCGAGAACACCGAGCTCGTGATTCGGAACCGATCCTGACCCCAAACATGCTCGAGGGAAGATTGCCGAACCTAAATTACGAAAATCCAAAATATCCGTAATGGGACGAGCATCGCGGGGGGAATCTCGGCACAAATTAATGAAACCGCTTAATTAGCAAATCAGGAGAATTTTTACCTTATATAGAGTTGTACCAAATGTAGGATTTCCCTACTATATGAAGGGGGGTCTAATTATTTGTACAGACACTTTGAATCTGATCATCCAAAAATACAGCTATAGATTGATCTCTTGAATTATTATTTCATTATTTTGTTCCAATTTCAACTGTAATCGATCTCTGCTCAAGAAGGATCAACCAACGTGGTCATCACTGTTTAGCTTGGGTGGTTTGTATTCCTTCATTTATTACTTAATTTTAGTTTCAGTTTGATTATTCGTCATTTGTATCAAATTAGATCACATATCCTTAAGACCACGTATAAATTCAATTATTATCCGATTTTGAATGTAAACAGGGTACTAACACACCGGCTAGGCAAGCCGAAACATAACAATATAGAACCAAAATAGTATAATTTATAGAAATAGCATAAGTCTTAACTTCGATATAACAAAATACTGCTAATACAAGGTAAATCCCGTAGAAACTGGTAAACACGGAGTCAGGAGCTCCACAGCGGAATACAAGTCTGAAAGCTAAATTTACTGAAACAACAGTACATAAGAAAAGACAAGTCAAAACTACGACCAAGAATGCAGCTCTACCTCGCCTCTCGAAGCTCAGTCCAACAAGCAAGTCTACTGCTGATAACTGGTCCCGCACCTGGTATCTGCACAATTAAGTGCAGTGTATAGTATGAGTATAACCGACCCAATATACTCAATAAGTATCGTAGCTGATCTCGGCTAGGTAAAAGAAGCAAAAATTATAAATGATACTAGATATAACCTGTACAATCTCGTCAACTTTAACAAGTACGTAACAATAATGAAATCAAGTCATAAAGCACAGGAAGAAGCATCTGTGTATATGTGTACAGTTACTCAAATACTCTGCTCAGTCAATGTTCAGCATATAGAGATGCTATGCAATTAAATCAAGTAATTAACCACGGAAATTGCAAGTAAAGATGAAATGCAAAGTCCAAACAAACACTGGCCAGATTTCCTCAACCTTTCCTTATTTGTACCAAACCACTTATCAGTTTTTCTCAATATCTGCGTGTACACCATCAATGAGAGGGTGACCCTAGGGGGATGGATCCGTATCCACATGCAAGCACGGCCAATTCAACGTGCTACCAACCCAGCATGGTCACAGGCTCAATATCATAATCCGCTCGGCGTGGTTTCAGGCATAACAGTACAATCCGTCCGGCATGGTCACAGGCATAATAACATAAATTCACCCGGCGTGTTCACAGGCATAACAACACAATCACCCACCATGGTCACAAACATAACAACACATTCTGCCTAGCGTGGTCATAGGCATAACAACACAATTCGCTCCGGGTAGTCACAGGCATCCAGTCCAAATCATATTACACAGAAGCAAATATACACAATAATACAAGTATGTGATGAATGAATAACAGTTCTCATGCTCCTGGACTGGTATAAGTGACATGTTGAAGTATAGGCATGTGCATAGTGTGTTATCATAGCTCAAACCGGCTATCTCATCACAGAAACCAATTATCAAGTTAATTCAAGGATTAAGCCTCTATGTAACCTCAAAAATGGCTCAAATAATTCACAACAATGTTACAAATATGAGAAACATGATAGCTTAAAGCTTAACAGTCAATTCTAGGCATATCATAGCCTAAGCACAATCTGAGCATGGATAATTACCCCGGTGTTAGCACATGGGCTCAAACCACATACATGTGCACACTCATAGCACGTAACTATCATAAATAATTCAGGCAACTAGTGCCTTAACCAAGTTTAGATAAGATACGTACCTGTCATACCCCTTTTTACCCCGCTAAAATATATTATGGATATGCATGTGGATTAAAGAGCTTTTCCAATAAAAGTGATAAATTTGAGTAGGGATTATTTTATTTACAGAGTCGCCACTTGGAATTAATTTTTGGTGTTCCAAGTCACCTTTTATTTGAATCCCTGGTCAATGAAAGGTTTGACTTTATTTTTATTGGTCCGCAAAGATAGGAGACCGGGTAAGAAATTTTATTGACCGGGGAGAAGGTGTAAGATACTCCCCAAATCCCGTAGTTCTAGCATGTCGCTTTTATTGATTAAAACTTGGCTTAAATAATTTAGATAAACTGTATGGTATTGCCTTAAATTAATATTGTCTATTGTCTTTTAGTAATTAGCTAAATTTTATTAATTTTGGTCTAGGAGCGTGTAAGCACACACGGTCTTTCTTTTTAGCATGTGCGTTACCAAGGAGCGGGTATGAACACATGGTCAAGCACAATTTATTATTAAAGAGTCAAGGAGCAAGAATGCACACGTGACTATTTTATCAATTACATGTTGACCAAGGATCGTGTATGAACACATGGGCGACATTTGAAAACGTGCCTAAAATTGTATATCGCTTAAATTATTCGAGGTACTTAAGTTATTAATTAATTACTCGAAAGGCAAGGATTAAAATTGTTTAACTAAATATGAACATCAAACTAACGCATGTTTATTGATTTTTTATGGCATGGGCCACTCTATTGATCTATTGAAGAAAAAATAGGCCAGCTTTGTTATTTAAAGAGAATGGGCAAACTCATGAATTTTATTGGTATTGGACTGCTGCAATTTAGTATACAAAACGGGTCAGCTGAATCGAAAATCGGCAGCTTTATTGTTAAAGAAAATTGGGCCAGCTTAATGCTGAAGTTGTTGGGCCCAGCGAGTTAAGTTCAGTCCATCTTTGTGGCAGATTAAATCTCATAGCCCAATTATTCATAATTCTATTTGAAAGATCATCTTTTATTGACTTTTTTAAATCGTATTTAAACCACAAAATTCAAACAACAAAGGATATTGGTGTTAATCATTACTGCAATCTATGGCTGGGAACTGGTCCGGTCCGGTCACGGATCGGAACTTTTTTTCCGGTCCGGTCCCCCCGGTTGAAAATGGGCCGACCGGATCGTGACCGGTACCGGTACCAGTGGTCCGGTCCGGCCGGTCATCCGGTTATTTAATTTTATTTTTTTATTTTTTTTAAAATTATTGCCTCCTTTATAAATTATAAGTTTTTAAAAATATAACAACTAAATATTACTAAGAATTAAAGAAGTTATAATAATATTCTTACAAACTTTGAATTAGTTTCAAATTTTATAGTTAGATTCAAACCTTGAAATATATACAAAGTTAGTAAAAAATAAAATATAAGAACACAAGAGTTGTGATGAAACTTGGAGCAATTTTATTAATATGTATTTTGATGTAGAAACTTACATTCTTTTAAACATGCTCGCTAGTTTTTTTAATATAGTCGTAGGCTTTTCCTTAGGAACAGGTTGTTGTTGTTCTGGTTCATCGTCTTCTTCTTGATCTTCTTCATCTTCCGTCTCATTGGTTTGATTCCCGTCTTTGCTTGTTCCGTCGCTTAAAATTTGATCCATGTACGCTCTATCTTTTTTCTTTGAAAGCTCCGGTATTCCAAAGTTTCTTTGCTCTGCTTTGATCCAATCTCTGAATAGAACTCCTGTCTCCATTGCTTCTTCTCTCAATGAATGTCTGTGATCTCCAATCTAAAATCTTCCCTGGCTGAAAGCGCTCTCCGACGCAACTGATGACGCTTGAATTGTCAATATATCGCGGGCCATTTTTGAAAGTATGGGAAATTGTGCTTCTTGACCCTTCCAGTAATCCAATAGATCGTGAGTTCCAAAACTTGTAAGTTTCTTTGGATATTGGATCAAGTAGACTTGAAACTCGCTGTATTCCTCCCCGTAGTCATCTTGTTCTGAAAGCAGCTTCTGATCAAGTCCTCCAAAACTGCTCATCCCAGCATGTCGTTTGCTTATTCGAGAAGAACTTTCACCGGTTGAAAGTATCGGTGCAGTTGGTGTAGCACTCTCTGCCCAAGCTCTGTACTTTTCGAAAACAGCCTGAAAATCTATAAACTTTACCGCGAGCAGTATCTACACTCGGGTATTTATTAGTTGCAATTTCAAGAGGTGTAATATCTAAATTTGTGTATATTTCCCGAACAAGTCGTTCAGTTAACTTTAATTTAAATGCAGGATGCAACACAGAAGCAATGTAAAAAAGTTGAGGAATTGGAAAAAAATATGTTTTAAATTTTTCAATCATGGCCTCTACAGCCATTTTATATTCTTTGTATTGCCTTTATAATTTTAATAATTCAGATATGCTAGCTATATAATATAACATAATAGGAGTAGTTGGATAATATTGTCCAGAAAATTCCAAAGTAGCATGATAAGATTTTTCTAAAAACTGGAGGAGATGTTCAACAAGGTTCCAATCTTCCTCCTTAAGGTGGTAAAGTTTCATAAAATATTTATTATACATTTGAGTTATAGGCTCTCTATATTCGTAAGCAACAGTTAATGCTTCATATACAGTGTTCCACCTAGTACAAACTTCTTTTGGAACTCTCCTAATCGGCATTCCTAATTCTATACATTTTCTTTCCCATTCTCTTTTTCTTTCTTGATTTTTATTTCTAAAAATAAAGGCAATAGCTATTTTAACCTTTTCAATAATGTTGTAAAATAAGTCAAGACCATCTTTGACTAAAAAAATTGTAGATATGACATGCACATCTAACATGAAAAAATTCCTCAAAAGGGGGGTTTAAAATAGGTCTTAAATTCCTAAGTGCTTCTGTATTGTTCGTAGCATTATCTACTGTAATACTAAAAACTTTATTAGTCAAACAATAAGCACGACAAATTGATGAAACAGTTTTGGAAATATAATTTCCCGTGTGTGGTTCATCAACTACTTTATATGCAATAATACGTTTTTGGAAGACCCAATCAGGATCTATCCAATGAACAGTAACAGTAATATAATCGCAGTTATTAGTAGAACGACCCATATCAGTAGTAAGGCATACTCTAGTGTCAAAGTTATCAAATAAATATCTCAAATAATCTCTATATTCATTTTTAAATTTAATAATATCTTTTTTAACAGTTGTTCTTGGAAAACCTTTAAAGGAAGGATTATATGTAGCTTGGATATATCGAACAAAACCAGTAGAAGAAGGAAAACTGTAAGGCAAACCCTCTACCGCAACTAGTTTAGCAATATTTTCTCTATCCCTTTGTTTATCATAACTAAGAATTCCTCCTGTTGTTTGGTTAAGTTTAGTTTGGATACCCGAGGATGCGTCATGTGCTACCCCCCATGCTCGGTTCCAAGATAAATACCCCCGCCCCGCGTTAACCATTCCTTGGGATGTTTCTTTATTAAGTGAGTTCTAATTTTACCCGTCCCACCTTCATTACCCCCAGTTTTAAACATCCACACATGTCCACAAAGATCACAAACGGCCATCTGAGTATCCTTGTTCTTCTGTACAAATTCCCACACCTCAGATCTATCCTTACGTTGAACCGGGGCTCTAGTGGGAGATACGGGAGGCAAGTCGGACTGAACTTCAGGTGGACTAGCTTCAAATTCACGTTCTTCTAAATTAATCCCAGTTTGATAATTAAATTCCGCTTCTACGTTTTGTGAATCAAGTGGATTAAAGGAGCTAAAATCATGATAATATTGATTTTCCTCTACGTGTTGACTAGAACTATCAATAATTCCTTTACCTTTATTTCCCGAACGACCACGTGCCCGCTCCCCACTACTAGTTCCAATTGAACCTCTTTGAGACATAATTATAGCAAATAAAATAAATATATCACAAAAATATAATTAAAGAGTAGAGATAGGAACGACCAACCAATATAGCCGTATAATTGAGAAGTTGATACTTGAACCTTCACTTGATAGCAAGTTAGCAACTCCAAGTAAAACTTGATTCCGTCCAGTCACAAATATTAAAACCGTGTCGCCACCGGACCACTAGCCCCTCCCCTTTAAATTGGTCCGGTTCCAACCGGTCCGGACCGATCCGGGCCGGTTTCCGGTCCCTAACCGGTCCGGTTGGAACCGGACCACTAGCCAGCCTTAGCCGGCATCATTTCACTAAGAAGCTGCTTTCCAAATTATGCAATACGTCAAACCACTCGGGAAGTTGATTCTTGACTAAATTTTTGGTAACTCAAAAGATCCTCTGTTAATTAAAGATATTGAAAGGATATGTTATTTGTATGGTACTGAGTTACTAGCCTCTCTCCATGTGTTATTTTCTTTTACCAGAATGAGAAAACGAAATTTTCAAAAGATAAACTAACGAGCTGTATCATCATATATGCTTGCAGGCCAATTATAATTCATGGTAAACATGAGTTAACCATAGAGGACTGCTTAGGTAAGAGGGAACCAAGTGCAAAGTCAGATTAGTGGAGCATTGGGAGGACAACTGTACATACTTACAACAGACATCATCAGTAAACAATTGCTTGTAAGGATTACAGAGCAACTGGAGTTGCTGTATTCCTAATGATATGGAGGCGTTGATTGAACACACAACTCCGACTCATCTTCTTCATCATCGTCTTCATCTGCATCTACCCAGTTACTAGGATGGTGTTGAGAAGCATGACCTTTCAAATCTGCCATGCCTGAAGAACACAATTGGAGCATCTTAAGTTGATTAGACTAGAAAAATTAAAATGACCAGAGTTGGAATCTGACTAACCTTGAGGTTCTTCCAAATGATTTCTGTCCTCAGAAGGGAAGCTAATGGATATTGTCAAGAAAAGCCACTTTCATCTGGGAAGTCCACTTATAAAGTACTTCGAATTTCACACCTATTTTCAAATTCACGATCAAAATCCATTATCTCGCTCACATAGATCATCTGGATGACTGGAGCGTGCGTGTGTGCGTGTGTGTGTATACGGTTTCGTCTAGTTACTATGTCCATCCTCGATATCGCTAGGGTTTGTCTGGTTAAGGGACTACTTAAACAAGGGTTTATAACATGAACTGCTATGCAATAAATAACAATCTAGGGATTGATATGCAGGGATGGCCTACTTTAAGGGTAATTTTGTCTTTCCGATACTTTATCCTTGAATTGCTAATATACATTATTATTTCAAATTCTATCCGGCATAAAATAATATTTAGATTCACGTATAAATTATGCATGCACGTAAATAGAGTTTAATATCGGAAACCAATGCTGCATAAGTTATGTAGAGTTTTATACTTGAAAACTAGTCAAGTAGATATTACATCAGTGATGCAGAGCTTAAATATTTCAAATGAAACAGTGTATTAGATAAGGAATTTCATTGGATTACTTTTCTTATGAGGTCAGCCAAATGACCGCTTAACGTAAAGAGAGCTGACTCAGCATAACATGTTATCCACTACAACCTGGAACAACCACGTGGAAAATGCAGAAGAAAATATGCAAGAAATTTGGAACGGTTGATATAGGTGCCTGTCGTATAAATACCTTCCCATTATATTAGCTTCAGATGGACAAAGGTTTCTCCCCGAAAAATTTACTGTATCAATCCAAACCAGACTTAAGAGTCATATTCCCTGAGACATTTCATACATATCGAGGCTTATCAAGGCTACCCCAATAGTTTGGGACCAAATCCTCATACTTCTTACCCCTCGATAGGTTGTAAAATATGTACCTATAATTGAAACTTTGGCAAACCAAATTTACTTGACATGTTGGCTAGCTTTAACCACTTTAGCTTATATTTTGCAGTTAATAATAGGGTTTAAAATGGAGCATTAAAATTGCTAATAACTTTGACAGCAAAATAAGTTTAGGATACTCATTATGTATATCAGACATATTTCTTCCAGCAGCTCCAGCTTCAGATATGTGTATTGCACCAATTCGGGGAATTTCCCTTAGCTCAATATCATTTTCATTTCTACCCCCTCCAGGTTCAGCACCATTACCACCTTTTGTTCTGCTTCCTGTTTTATAGTTGAAATTTATGACAATTAAGTAAATATTACCATCAAATATCTTGTACCATCTATAAACAAGAGTTCAGAGAATAATAACCTGAAAGATCGGACCAAATCCTGGTCTGATCAGATGGAAGCCCAGAATTCCCTTTTGATCTCTCCTGGGGTGGGGCCTGTCTTCCATCATTAGCCTCACCATGGGAAGTGCCAGCAACTTGTGGATTTTCAGAGGAGCCAGCAGTATTGAGCTGTGACATAAGCATGGTTGCAAGTACCAAGGTGGCATCAAAAGTTGAGATGGAGCCATCATCTAAACCAAATTTTGGAGCCATTAGAATTGGCCTGTCCATGAATTCAGTTCGATTAGAAGAAAATCTTATATGAAAACAAAAACTTGTGCCTAAAACAGCAAAGAAGAAGTCTACTAAAGAATTGAAATTGAACGACATTAAAAATCGAAGGTCATAATAATTGAAGAGACGCACATATGCACACAAATGTACATTCATTAGTAGTTTAACATGGTCCATACACTAGATCCACGAGACTCCGAAGTAGTATGTACTGGGTCCAGTAACAGGTAAAGCCAAAAGTTGTGACCCGTCTTGTCAGGAGAGATGCCAACCTTATCTCCCACAATAATCAACTACCATTAATTTAAACATACTAGCCAAATTAATTAAGTAGCAGACATGTCTTTTAACGTTATTGCGTTCACCTTTTCTTTCACTTTCTTAGTAATAGTAAGTGAATATCCTCATTAAGCCGTTTTACAAAAACCATACAATCTAAATTATCATTGTGATGAGAGCAGATTAGTATTATATTCATTTGAATTACTGATCAACCATCCAAGCCAACAAGTGCTGATATGGAGGCAAAAGTATGGAGTATGTCCTGACTTCAGAATAGCTTTAATATCCTAAACGCAAAGAGTTCCTCTTACTGAAGACACGGACAGGGTAAAAAAAACAACGAACTGATGTCAATGGAGAAGCAGAGAGTGTAAGATTATCTTACTCGCCAGCTTTATCAAAATAGAACTGTATGTCAACTTCACATCCCTCACAGAAAGAAAGGAAAGCCTGAATAGAAAATTTGCAAAAGAAGAAACAAAAAAGAAGGTTCAGCAAACATTACAAAGACCTCCATAAAACACAAGCACTATTTTACAGCAACAAAATTGTGATTACATGTTATCAATGAAATAAATCAAGAAAAAGGTTTCAGACTTGGAAAAGGCTTAGTTGGATTAGAAAAGTTCCTATCAGAGACGAGAAATGAGGTTACCTTCGATTCCTTCACTCCAAAGGTCACATCCACAGGGTTTCCGATATGATTGTACTGCACAAACTCTTCAGTAGGATCTATCCACAACTGAGTGTGTAGTGATGAATCATTGTCTACAAAGAAAGATCTAAAGTTTAAAACTGCCTACAAACAAGCAAGAGAAAACAAAAAGAAAATGGAATAAAAGAAGAGACTGACCCAGTATACCTTTTGTTGGGTCTATATAACTTCTGAGCTCAACAGCTTTCCCTCCAATTTCAGTTGCAGCATCAGGAGGCAAGGAAGTTGGATTGGTAGCAATGATTGTGATCTCCTGAAGGGTTGTTTGGAAGTTGGACAATAACCTGTTCAGATCACGAGGCCTCACCACAAAGTTGCTTGGAAGCTTTCTCCTATCAAGGGATAGGTGTTGTATGCCAGGTTCAACATTGCAAGTAATCCAATAAGCTTTCCTCATACCTGTAAAATTAGCAAGGTAAGGAGATGGTGCTATACATCAACTGGATCATCTAAATTGTACATATGAAGTAATCTGAAAGATTAAGCAGGTCATGAGGCATTGAGAGATGTATGGGACATCTCTAACTTCTCTTGATGTATTCAATGGTGCAAATCATTCCTTCATGATACAAATTGTGAAAGCTCAACTCAAAGACTGCTAATAAGTGCTCGGGAAAGCTTAAAACAGAAAATGTTGAAAACTATTACAAAATAAAAATATTAAGCATTACTTCCAGGAGATTAAACTATAACAAATGTAAGCATAACACTTCCAGGAGATTAAAATACAACAAACTACATAGTCGCAATATTCCAATGATACTCCTTTAAGAATCTGGCAAAAAAAGGTATGTAACATATATTATTTTTAAGTTGTTTCAAATTTCATACTTGGAAAACCCAGGTTCCTTAACATGCATCCCCAAAGATATAAGAGATTTTATACTAGAAAAGCCAAACTATTGTTTACTTTTGAGATTATCTTGCTAAATTTCCATATCAATTTCCACATTAATTTTACAATAATTTTGTAATTATCTTTTTAGATTCTTATGATATGTCAAATTTATCTATTAGATTATACTTGAACTTTACATTTATTACATCCTATTTATTGTTATTATAACTTGCTTTAGTTTGAAAATTATCTTTATCATTTAATTAGATAGGATCTGAAAACTACGGATCTTTTTATTATCTCTCCCTCACCTCTCCTATAAATTCCCCTCCGTATCTTTTCCTTACCTTTCTCCTTTACGGTACTGCGTCGATCTTAGTAATAGGAGCATAAATTCTAATTCATCGCGTGGCACTCTTAATATCCATATCTGCGAACATAATCATCACACTCTCCTCTACCAAATAACCCTATCCTCAGCATTCAACTGAAACCTGTTTTTGTCAAAGACTCATTTAAGCGTGTCTAAACCCTGAAACCCAGAAAAGCTCAAGGACGGTGTTTCGCCTCGCTTAAGCTACGCTTCAGTATAGGGAATGCACTAACGCGGGAGCACTCATTGCCCATGAGTTCTATCTTGAATGGAGCGGTACTAAACATCAAATATAATCGGCAAATAAGTATATTAGTTGTTGAGGAAAACATTAAGAATGAATTTATTACTTTTTTCTGAACTTACATATATAATTGTATTTTTGTCCTTCATTATGCCTTTTTTACTAACCCCACACTTAAATTGCGCTTTGCGCTTAAAGCACCTAGAGCGCTTTTTAGAGCTTTTTGCCTTTGACAACACTAGTTTCACGGCATCGGTGCAGCTATGGTAGGGAGGTTATCTCAACAATCACTCTTAGTTATTTTGAGATTTTGGAAGTTGGAGACAATGTTAAGGTTCTGCAAGACAGTATAAAAAGTAACGACTTGACCACCTTGAGGAACTTGTCTTTCAATCAAATACTGAGTTAATATAAGGTGATTCACTAATTTTTTTCCCATACATAACCATGAAAACCTTCCAAAAGGAAACCCTTCTCAGAAAGAACCCATAAAAACTATCACTCAGTGAAAGGATCAACAGTCAAGATAATACTATCCTTCTGTTCGATTTATCCTAATCATTGATTACAGTGGGTCGAGTTTCGCCCACCAAGACAGCATGATGCAGCTTCTAAAAATGAGATATTTTATATCAGACTCTAGATTTTTTCAGAATTAGTTTACATTTATTTCGTTTTTATTCTTTAACCAAATTATGATTAGATAATATATTTTATCCCGCAGTAGGGTAGCCCGGTGCACTAAGTTCCCGCTATACACGGGGACCGGACCACAAGGCTATTGTATGCAACCTTACCCTGCATTTCTACAAGAGGTTGTTTCCACGGCTCAAACCCGTGACCTCCTGGTCACATGGCAGCAACTTTACCAGTTACGCCAAGACTTTATCCCGCAGTATTATTACAAAATTTAGTTTGATTTTACCGATGTCCTTTTGTTCAATATTGCGTCTCAGTTCTCTTAAGAGTTCTACTTTGTTCATGTTCCCTAATTTATAAATAGGAACATTATCTTTTTTTTGGTGTGAGGTAAAGTGTACAATTGGGAACATAATGTATATTGTGCTAATGAATATAATAGTCTAAGAACCATCGGTTGGTTTTGAACTCGAAGGGTTCGACGTGAGCTTGTTTTAGGAAAATACCACATTGGAATGGGAGGGGAATGTCAGGGGCCTAAAAGGACGAGTTGGGAATTCAATTTTTGAGGGCTCTTTTAGATTTGTTAAACAGTTAGTAATGTATAGTGTCCCACATCGGGAAGTAGATACCTATTACTCCCTACGTTCAAATTAAATAAGGTACTTTCCTTTCAAAATAAATGACACATTTCTAAATTTGAAAATAATTCAACTTTAAACTCTTCATTTTACCCATTTTACCCTTAATGAGAAGCTTTTATAACCACAAAAATGTCATAGCCCCACAAAGTTTTTACCCCTAAATCTTTTAAGACCACAAGTTTCAAAAGCCTACTTTTTTTTTCTTAATCCGTGCCTAGTCAAACTACCTCATCTAAATTGAAACGGAGGGAATATTATGTAATCAATTTATATAAATAGGGGCATTGTACAACACTTTAGACATAATTAATAAAACTCTTCCGTGCTATAATTCTCACATGGTATCAGAGCGTTGGTGAGCAACATCCGGGAAAGAAAACTCTGCCAGACAGTCGTTGTGTGTCAATTTCTGCGTCACCTACGTTTCCCTCAGTTTCTAGGTATTGAGGTTGCTCAGGATCTCTTTTAGGGTTGAAAATGAAGCAGCATCTCTTTCAGCACTTCCAAACTAAGGATTTGGGCAGATTGAACTATTTTCTAGGTACTAAGGTCGCTCAGTCTAGCTCAAGTTTTGTTATTTCACAACGGAAGTATGCCTTAGACATTCTTGAGGAGACAGGAATGATGGGCTGCAAATTTGTTGACACTCCTATGGATCCGAATGCTAAGATTCTGCTAGGACAGGGGGAGCCTCTCGCCAATCCTACGAGATATGGGAGGTTGGCTGGCAAATTGAATTACCTCACAGTGACTATGACTAGACTTGACATTTCTTTTCCTGTGAGTGTTATAAGTCAGTTTATGGATTCTCCCTATGATAGTCACTGGGATGCCGTTGTTCGCATTCTTCGGTATATAAAGTCAGCTCCATGCAAAGGATTGCTATTCGAGGATCGAGACTATGAGCAGATTGCTGGGTACAAATATGTTGATTGGGCAGGATCACCTTCTAATAGACGCTCTACGTCTGCATATTGTGTTCTATTAGGAGGTAAATTAGTCTCTTGAAAAACAAAAAACAAAATGTAGTTGCTCGATCTAGCGCAAAAGCAGAATATCGGGCCATGGCTATGCCAACGTGTGAGCTAGTTTGGATCAAACAGATACTAAAGGAGTTGAAGTTTGGAGAAATCAACCAGATGGAACTGGTGTGTGATAATCAAGTTGCTCTTCATATTGCGTCAAATCCGGTGTTCCATGTGAGGACTAAACACATTGAGATCAACTGTCACTTTATCAGAGAAAAGATACTCTCAGGAGATATTGTTACAAAGTTAGTAGAGTTGAATGATCAGCTTGCAAATATTTTTACCAAGCCTTTTACTGGTTCTCATATTAGTTACATATGTAACAAGCTCGGTACATATGATTTATATGCACCGGCTTGAGGGGATGTTAAATAGTTAGTAATGTATAGTGTCCCATATCGGGAAGTAGATACTTATTATCATGTAATCATTTCATATAAATAGGGCACCGTACAACACTTTAGGCATAATTAATAAAACTTTTCCGCGCTATACTTCTCACAAAATTATAACCAAATGGACAAACCCAAAGGTTAGACCAGAGGTGACAATACCTTGGCAATTAGGCATGGGCCATTAGAAGTGGTATCAGAGACCATACCTCGTAACAACCTACAGACCGCTAATCATTGAATTCGAAAGGAGGTTCACTATGATACTTTCCTTTAGGGGTGTTTATCGGTCGGTATGGTACGTTATTTAGTTAACTGGTAAAGTTGTTGCCATGTGGCCAAAAGGTCACGGGTTCGAGCCGTGAAAACAGCCTCTTGCAGAAATGCAGGGTAAGGCTGAGTACAACAGACCCTCGTGGTCCAGCCCTTCTCCGGGCTCCGCGCATAGCGAGAGGTTAGTGCAAGGTTCGGTACTTTTGGTATTTGATTTCTTAAAATGCTATAGCAATACCATATCGAATGTAATTAGTATGGTTCGACTTTTCTCCTTTCGGTTTCTGTTATTTGGCCCGGCAATTTCTGTTTATTCGGCTTGAATATTAACTAGTGCATAGAGCCATAGACTATAATATTTTTAATTAAAGTACTCAATAAAAATGTTCTAAGCTCACCTGACTATTGACAAAATCTTTGTCCAAAAGCATCAAGTATCAACTAAGAGAAAAAAAGTACATTACGGAATAAATTTGATCACTGAAATTATCATATTACTTGCTTAGAGTTAATTGTTGAAATAGAGAATACAACAAGGACTAATCCAACATATGCAACAACAATATAAGAGTAACGGAGAAAGAAGCACCTTAAAACCGTTGAAACATTATGTTAAACTGATTAGCAACCTAGAGAGTAAGAATCAGAACCTGAATCCTACCTTGTACTTTAATTTTCCTAAAGAAGTACATTGGCTTTACTGCCAATCTCAACATGAATGCCAAAGAAAAGTATTATTTAACTTAGTATGTTAATCAATAATATGTATAATGTGTAATTTAGTATATATTTCGGTACAGCATTGGTATTTCGGTATTATTTTTTTAAATACCAAATACCATACCTAATACCAAATTATTTAAAAACTTAAACCAAATATCATACCAAATACCAAAATACCGAATACCATATACCAAAATTTTCGATTTCGATATGGTAATTCGGTATTTACTATATTATGCACAACCCTACTTTCCTTGGGCAAATCCTATATCTGAATAGGAAGGGAAAGTTAAAGGCCATAAAAGGCGAGCAAAGGATTTCAATTGTTGAAGCGCCTTTTGGACAAAAGCCCAAGGGGACAAAAATGTGAGGCCCCAAGGAGCGGACAATACCTTAGCAGTACGGTCTGAGCCGTTATACTCTCCCTCTTAGCTTTCTTTCTTGGTTTCTCTCCATTCTGATGTTTCCTTTTCCTTTCTATCTTCTCCCTTTTGGTACTATATCACACTGTGACCAAAATGTGAAGAAAAAGCATGGAAGACAAAAATGTGACCATTGATTCATGAGAATCATAGTAACATTTACCAGACCTTTAACACTATAGCTGCGAGAGTGTCTACATGGTTCCATCCGTCAAATTAAAGATGCTCCATCCTAATCATAGGCTCCTAACCAGAAAATGTATTTGCTTTCTATTTGGTTAAATCCTGAAAAAGTTGGAAAAAATGAAAAGAAAGACTGTAGAGAAAGTCTTACCATTATGGCAGTTCAATGTCCACTGCACCTTTGATGCATCAGGATTAGGCAATGACACGCTCAAATGATCAATACTGGCAATTGGTGTTCTTAAAACAGCACAAATAGCCTGTAAAAATAAGGCAAGTGAAAATTCAACAGCCAGATAACCAGCACATTTTAGACTATGCAGCATTGCATTGCTAAAAGCATATACCTTCAAGAGCACACTACATTGCACCTGTGGACCCAAGACGGTGTAGACATCAAAAAAATCAGGTTCAAATGTCATTGATTGATAGGCAGATCTTGAGGAGTTGAGAGTGTGACATGTGAGCTGCCAAAGAAAAAGACAATGAACTGGGAACTTTAATTTCACATCCATTTTGATGGTTTCCGGTTTAACAAGATGAGACCAATTTGCGCCCGTGTTATCAAAGGCGAAAAGCACAAAAAAACTCTAATAAGCGCAAATAAAGAGTGGGCTTTAATGAAGAAAAGTGCAAATAGAGGGAAAATATATAAATATATATGTGCAATCCAGGAGTAATAATTATTTATAAGCATGAAAAACAAATATGAGGACAAAGAAATTTAAAAGAATAACAATATAGTGAAATATTAATTGTTTAGTGTCGCCTCTTCAGCTCATTGGCAAAGAAAATATGCTTTAGAGCCTTGATGATGACACTGAAGCCTCAACATGCTTTGCGCCTCGCTTCAAGGCTTAAGCGCACTTAAAGCGCGCCTTTGACAACACCGATTTGCCCCTTGTAAAACGTTGTTGAATCATCTCCTCTTATTAAAATTTCACAGGGTTAGGGACCTTGTTATATCATATACAACTACTACTACTACGCATCAGTCCCAAATAAGTTGGGGTGGGCGATATGAATTCTCATTACTTTCATTTAGCTTAACTCATATCATCATCACCTTGTTATATCAGAGAATGATGCCATTTACTCTAAACTGACAAATATCTAATTTCGAAGGGGCTTAGCTCAATTATCAAGAGTCTGATCCTAAATATGGAACCCAGCCCTATATATCCTAGATACAAACCGGGACAATATTTGCTCCCCCGTAGAATTTAGCAACTCTATTATTGTATTACTACCAACAACAACAACAACAACTCTGCGCGTTAGGTCTTTGCGACCAGGCTTGGAGGTGGGAATATACTTATGTGATTTATGCGAAACCAAGCAATTTAATCATAAAAGTCACAAATTAAAGTGTGAATACATATGAGGTAAGTTGTACAAGTTTATATACAAGATCTTACATTCATTTGCTCGGCACGGATAATCATGGGACAGCGGTGTTCATATTGGATATTGCATCAATTAAGGTCCAACTTTCGTTTATTTTAGTTTACGCCTCATATGCCCACAACATTATCTGAAGCTTCTTTATACAACCTCGTTAATAACAAAACCCTAATTACTGTAAGAGCACGAAGTTATGTAGCAAAAGCAATCCCAAATTACATTCATATACTTTTAGTTCTTCAGCTAACTTATTACAGAGCACCAAACACTAAGGGACTATCAAGGAAATTATAAAGTTATGATCAACTGATTGATTCTAAGACTCTGAAAAGAAATAAATAAATAAACCAAAGTAGTTTTCACCTGGGAAGGAGAGGCTTGAATGACGAGCTCATTGCCAATGCGTGCGAGGCACGTGATGGATCGGGCGAATGTCTTCAGTGCATTCCCACTGAGTGTGAACTCCATTTCTTCTTCTAGTTTCTACTACTCGCTGCAGATTTTGGGGGCAACCCTTCGGGCGGGAAAGGAAATTTGTTAAACCCCCAAAAGAGGCCTTTAATCATAATGACAATTATTATAGGTAGGGTGAAAATTATTCACATCCCGAAAATCAAACTCATTATCCAACTTTAAACAATAATATTTTCCTCCCCTAATCCTACACAATATTTATTTTGCCCTAGACATTATTTCCAATCCCCTCTCTATATAATACTAGTGAGGTTATGCCCGGGCTGAGCCCGGGCCCCACGGCTAGATGAAGCTTCACGTTAGCAAATCCACAAACAATTTTATCTCCGTCGAAATTATCAAAATGAATAGCAGAAGTAACAACTACATCTAACATTTCTGTTATTGTTCTTGTTAAAGAAAATATAAACTGTATACTCAACTTTCAGCGAAGTTATTGACTCAACTGAACCAATTTTCACGTAAAGGTAGAGAGAATAACTCCAGAAATCTCCATTGCGAAAGCCACATTAGAAGTTTCGGAACGCTTCGCTTTAAAATTCAAAATAAAGACAGACACAGTGGTAAAAGTTTAATCAACCATTGAATCCCGTCAACTACTGGTAATCCAAGATGCAGTTTACATGAGAGTAATCATGGAAATACTAAGATCAACAGTCTGATATTCTAAACCTCGTCCTCTGGTGTTGTATCATATGAACAATTGATCACAAGCCTATACAATAACTGATTTAAATTTTTTGTTTCCTTCTTATATTTTGATATGGTAAACCCCAGCCCGCACTACTTCTCATCCTCATAGAGCATTATTGTTTGTACATAACTGCTGACTCAATTAGCTATTTATCCTTCTAATCCTATGCATCTCTATTATCCAAAAATTTGGAAGACTATAGCAATTCCATCACCTATATATTAGACTATGGAGCCCCAATTTTCCATGAAACCAGAGAATATAGTCCAAAGTTTTGAAGTATTACCCTTTGTTGTCAAAATTCGAAATACAAATCAAAGTGGCACCACAGATAAATGAAGGTTCGTTTAGAAATAAATAAACTGAAAGAGAAAGAAATTCTAACACAAACGAACTGCAGAAACTTGCGAAGCCACCCAATAAATGCGCAGAAAATAGCGAAGACAGAGTTAAAGAAGAAGTTGACAAATCGAACAACGAAACAAAGGTAAATGGTCAGGAAAAAGTAGAAACAAAAAACGGAAATAAAATGAAAAGCTCAAATCACTTTCCTGTCCAACGTTTCAAGGATTTCCTCTTCTGCATCCGAACATCTGAGAACCTAATTTGCTATTTATCACTTCCTGCATGTCTCTTACTTTTAGCAATAGTTCATACCTCAACTAACAACAATCAGGAAACTAATTGCTAACCTTTATTTCTTCATTACTGCCATTCCCACTCACCAGTATCCAATTACTAAAACACTTCAAAATTACATCGTTATGTAGAAAAAGATGTCTAGTAAAAAAGTTTCTGTAGATGATTAAGAACCAAATTGGTTTCATCACCATGGAAGCTAACAGTCTTTTCATCCCTCAATACCTTGATTCTCATCTCACTCTCTTTGTCTGAGAACTTCAGTTCTCAGAAGGCAATTTCACAAACACATAGCAGGCTAACTGAAAGCAAAGGTGCCAAAGAAAAAGAAATTAAGATCTAGCAAACAATTGGTGATTCATTACACTTATTAAACCCAGAAGCAACATGAACAAAGCAGAATGGGGAAGAGTAAAAAATGCCGTAGAAAAAACACATTAAACCCACCAAACATTTCAAGAACTGGCCTGTTTGTAAGGTAAATCATAACATCCTCAACCATCACTACACCCATAGCTCCTAAATCAATAACATCAGCAAATATGCTCAAAGGGACTAAAAAGATCTGTATTGGAATTGAATTCAACTATAACTGGAATAGGGAACAACTCCAAACATACACTGATTTGGGTGAAAATCCCAAATGTTGTGATAGAGTAATTGAACAAAGAAGCTACAGTATTAGCTACAAAAATCAAGTAGCTGATGCAGCTTTGACTTGGGATTCAAGCCTACGCCTTGACTAATCAAAAGCATCATAGTAAAAAAAGCTGCTTTAGAAAGTTAAATTTGTAAATTCAGCACTTACCAGAGAGAGGAAGCAGGTCAGAATTAGAGTGCAATCGAGATGAAGGTGTATTAGAGGAAAAAGGAGAACACTAATGGATGAGAGAAGAAAGGCGTAGGATTATCCAGGCGGGTACTTTGCTGCTGTCAGCATTACGCAGAGAAAAGAAATGCATCGGAGATAAGAATTGAAATGTAAGAAAATTCGAAGCGGTGCTTTCTACCCGGCAAATTCAGATGAACGCATCAACAACACATGAAGTGACAAAATGAAGCAGGCATGTTGACCATCAGGTCCCTGGTTATCCTCTCTTATATATTATATACTAGTAGGGATAGCTCGGGCTTTGCCCAGGCCCAACGTGAATAAAGCTATGCTATTTCAAATAGAGGTACAGTGATAATATCTAGAAGGATGAGCTTCTGCCCAGAGGAGAAATAGAAGATTACAAAGTTACTACAGGAGCCATAATGTTAAAGTAATATGGCTTTCCAACAGCACCAGGTGATATGAATCTAAAAGATAGCAGCAGTTACAATCGCGGTCAACAAGATGATGATGATAAACTATTATATAAAATAGCACCAGGTGGTATTACAATCGATTTCAACAAGATGATAAACTATTATGTAAAATAAAGTATAACAATAGTGAAATAAATTAGCCATTGACATAACTTTAGGAATCAAGTTTTCGTGAAAACACTTATGGATCATGGAGCACATTTGGTGTAGGCATGATTTTGTTACTTTAATGTGTAGTTAAACATTATGCCTAAGAAGGATTTGACTAACCAGTTGTACACTATACTTTGAAAACAACATAAGCAGCACAGATGTAAAATAGGAAAAACTAAGGATAAAGGACGCAACAAGATAGATACTAACTACTGAGCAAAACTGAATTTAGTGTATAAATTGAGAATGAGTCAATTTGCAAATCCTCACTAGCTGATTAGATGATACTTCAACATATTTAATCTGGTTAACCCATCAAACCAGCTTGGACAATTTTTTCTGTTAATAAGTACTCAAGCTTGAACACACTCTTCCTTTTGTTTTTCTTTTCCATGGGTGTGTTTTCTTAATTTATTATACCAGTTAGAGCTTGACTCTATAACCAATAGATGTACTGAATACACAGGATAACAACTTGAGGTCGACTCATAATCGGCTCAACTGAACTTGTCTGAGTTTGGTAAGACCAAGCAAACCACTGTAATGCTCATTTCCGAGTCAAGACAAGTTCGAACATCCTAAATATTTGCTGTCAGTTGTTATAGACCTTTTAGTACTATAAACACATCATTAAATGAAGGAAATCTGATCTACTATCATGGTCAGTATAAAACACATGTGTGAAGGAAATTTGAGCTTTCATCGCAAATGCGAGGAAGTTAAGTCAAAGAATACCATTCATCACCCTTCTCTTAAAGTTGCTAAATCACTCTATGCAAACAACTACGGCACTATGAAAACAAATATGCATAACAAATTACTACAGCTCTCTGAAGAGGACAGTTAATATTCACTCTCAGCTTCAGATTCCAGTCGCATTAAGGCCAAATCTCTGTTTCCTTTCCCCCATGAAGTATGAACGTTATAACTTAAACTAAATTTAGGTGCTTCTTGTTATTTCACTTGCTTCCTCATTCGTTACCTTTGGCACTTGAACTAAGCCCTGGGAAGTTGAATTTGTGACCTATGTCACAACTCCCTCAACCAACCTTTGTCACTTGAATTAAGAAATTTAAATTATTATTTCTGAGAAAATTCTATTCGAATTTTCCAATAACAAATTGTGACGCCCAAATGCATAATGTGGTTGGTTTCTCAGTAACTGCAAATTTCTATCCCAAAACTACGCATCATATTCGACCTTTCATTATTCATTCTATACCATCTCCTTCACCATGAAATTGAACCAATTCGCTGATAGCCGACAGTTATAGAAGAGTGATTCACTATATTAAATCAAATCAAACGAAAATGAAACAAATTAAACAAAAATATAATACTACAAAAGAGACGAAAGAAGAGAAAGACATACAGAGAAGAGGAGGAGTCGCCGAATTCGAGTCGCTGATGCCGTCGCCCTTTGCCGGTCGGAGGAGTTCGTGATTTAGCTGAGTAACCAGCGGCGCTTCTAGAGAATATTGATTAAAATATACGGAAAAGGTCCAAATATAACCTTGTACCATAGGAAATTAAGCATATTTAAATTGTTAATATTTTATGCCCTTGCAATCACATAATTGATTCATATGTACCCTTGCAGTCAAATAGTTAGTCCATATATGATATTTTTAAAACGAAATATACCAAAACTAATTAGCTCTTTCTTCAATTATATTAAAGCGTATTACATGCACTATTTCCTTTTTATCGGTACTTTCTTTCTTTACCTTTCTCTTTTATATCTTTTTTTTTCTTCTCTTCTCTTTTTTTTTCACTTTTTCTTTCTCCCATATCCGATTTTCTCCATTATTGATGTCTTCTCCATTTTCATCACCAATTTCACTTAACAAAACTCATGAATTCCTGATAATTTTACTATCACAAACCCCACCACCTCCTTTCCCTATCCTCATATTTTTCATCACATTCAGCAAGACTAGAACCTCCATTTCCTTCATCAATTTCACGTGATTTTATTTCTAAAAATCAAATCTATACCACCAAAAATTTTCCAACGAAAAGGCTATGGTTCTTTTGAAAAGAAGGAGATGAATATTATCGGAGAAATTTTTTCGATGGTGTTAATTGGGTGAAGGCGGGAATTCATGAGTTTTATCAAGTGAAATTGGTGAAGAAAATGGAGAAGGCATCAGCAATGGAGGAAATCGGATGTGGGAGAAAGAAAAAAAAAAAAAAAAAAAGAAAGAACAGAGAAAGGTAAAGGAAAAAAGTATTAATAAAAATGAAATAGTGTTTGTAATACACTATAATACAATTAACGAAAGAGTTAATTAGTTTGGATGGATTCCATTTCGAAAAGGGCATATATAGATCAATTGTGACTGTAAGGGCATATATGGATCAACTATGTGACGGTAAGGGCATTTTTGAGAAGTATTAACAAAGGGCAAATGTGTTCAATTTCGTATAGAACAAGGGCATATTTGGACCTTTTCCATAAAATATATAACCGGTGATCAACTGAAAATATGAGGATATATAGTGGTGTTTTCTATATCCTCAAATTAGCTTCTTTTTTTTTTCCGAGAAGGGCATGTAGTTGTTGTTCCTTGTATTTATATATATAAAAAAATAGCTTTATTTTATTAGAAGGGCAAAATACATAATTTACCTATGGACCTTGCAGCGAAATCCATGTTACACACTCCTCGTTCACGGAAAGCCTTTTACACACTCATTCTTTCAAAAATGTATCTAAGACACATCACTTTTGTGCTTAACCAATTTTTCAGATAACATGAAAGTCACGCCCTAAGAGGGTCGTGACACGTGTCATTGACATTAAAAAGGAAAAAAAAATAGAAATTACAATTAAAACTCATCTTCCCATTTTCTATCTTAAGCACCATTGTTGCTGCCACCTAGTTATTTGTGAGAAAGTTTCCAACACCAAAATTCAACCACACTATCTAAACAGCTAGCTGAAAATAACCGAGCAGTAAATTGAGTTCAACAACACAATAATCAACAAGACCCAATTGAATTTTCAAGCTTTTTTCGATACCACAATAATGTTAGATTTTAGATTTTTTCACCAAACCTTCAATACTATTGTTAAAGCTTTTAAATCTATCATAAAAAAATATTTTTCACAATATTTGGACAATAAACCAATAAAAATCGCTTAATTTTAGATCTAACATTTTATGTTCTTTTAAAAATTCTATTAGGGGAAGAAGACGAGGGGAGGGTGGTGTAAGGAAGAAGACCTGAAGGGGGGAGGGGTTCCTGTGGGGAGGGGGAGACAAAAAATGTGATTTTTTACGGGCTTCACACGCTTTTTTTTTGTATGTAAACATGCAAGTGCTAGCTGGTCAAAAGTAATGTGTCTTAGATACACTTTTGAAAGGTTGAGTGTATATAAAGTATCCCGCGAAGTAGAGGTGTGTAACAGGAATTTCGCAACAGGGTTGATGGGTAAACTATGTATTTTGCCCATTATAAGTGTAATCTTAAGGTTATTTTGGAACGGATTCAACAAATTTATCAATCTGCCACGCGGTCCCAATTTTCAGATGTCAGTGTCTTATCAAAAAGTTAAAAGACTGCAGTAGAAATAGGTGTATTCAAAATGGGCCCACAATTTGTCCCGGACTTGGATAATAGCGTGATGTATGATGAGATAAGCAAGGGGCAATTTGGTCTCGTCACTCAATGAGTTATATGGTAGCTACAGTAAGATACTTTTTTGGCCAATCGCGTTGGTCCCTTTTATATGATTTTACCATAACAGACTCGAAGTGCCAAACAGGCATGTTGACCTCCCGTGTGCTTATTCTCCCTTATTAACTAGAAAAATAGAATATTGATTAAAATTTTATATTCCTCAGTCAACATGTCTGCTTGGCATTTTGAGGGTATTTTGGTAATTCGATTAAAATTGGGTGATATGGTTGGTCAAAAAAGAATATTATTGTAGCTACTATATAAATTTTTGAGTGCCTTGTGTCACGTCCTTAGTCGTAACTAAGTACACGTGCGACACTTTACAATTTGCTCATGATCTTTCACAACTTGCTCACGTTCTTGTTATGCCAAGTCAGCCTTACTACACCCAAGATCGCTAAGAGAATGGTAGAAAGAACACAAGAGAATTGTTAAAGGAAGCTTTGTATTAGAGAGAACTTGAATTGTTTTCTTGGTGAATTACAAATGGATGGCCCCCTTTATATACTAGTCTCTTAGGGGATAGAGTGTAAATATTAATTGTTATACAAGTCCTTAATATTTACAAGATAAGGGCTTTCTCTAGAATTCTCTACAAGCCTAAAAGATTCTAGGAACTTTCCTAGCAAATCCATTGGAATCTAGGGTATTCCAAAGGAAATGTCCATACTTTTCTGGAATCTTCTCACAAATGCTAACCTTCCTCCTATATTAGCTTCCACATGGCTTTAATGTATGCCAAATGGCACCTAAGTGGCATGATGACATGGGAGGCCATCACACTCTCCCCCACCTAATGTTGCGACGACCGCGGCACAATGCTGCTGCATAAACTCTCGGATCTTATCTTTGAATTGCCATAAGTCTTCATATCGTTCTCATGTGGCCTCCTCCGATGATTGCCCTTTCCAACGGACGAGGAACATAGCGGTGGTTTTTTGTCCTTGTTTTCGCCTGTCCTGGTAATCCGTGATAGCCTCAATCACCCTATCATGTGAGGAGGTGATAGTCATAGGCGCTCGACTTGATTGGCCCCTACTCGGGGCATCCTTATCTTCATGATATGGCTTAAGCATGCTGGCATGGAAGACGAGGTAGATCTTAATATACGATGGCATGTCAAGCTTGTTTAAGATCTTGCCTACCTTGGCGACGATCTTAAATTCCCCTCATACTTGCGAATCAGATTCTGATGCATGCCCGTAGTGCCTTGAACTGTCTTGGGTTAAACTTTACCATGACCATGTCCCTAATTCTATAGTCCGTGGGACGCCGCTTACGGTTCGAAAACTTCTTCATCTTCTTAACTGCGCTATCCAAGTAGGACTTAGCAGTGTCAAGCTGCTCCTCCCATCCTTTAGCCATATGATAAGCCCCCAAACTCTTTCCCTCGAACACGGCTGGTAATGAATGTGGAGTTTGTGGCTATTGGCCTGTGGCTAGCTCAAATGGTGTCCGCCCCATGGACTTACTCCGCTGCAAGTTAAAAGAGAATTGGGGGATGTCTAGGAGCCTTGCCTAATCTTTTTAATGCGCGCTTACATAATGCCTCAAGTAGCATTCTAGTAAGGCATTGACCTGTTCCATTTGTCCATCCGTCTGTGCGTGGAAACTAGTGAAAAAGCGCGGTTTCGTGCCAAGTATGTCGAATAACTCTCTCCAAAAGTTTCCAGTAAAACGGGGGTCTCGATCACTGATAATATGCCTTGGTAAGCCCCAATACTTCACCACATTCTTAAAGAATAGTTTGGCGGCTTGAGGCGGGCATGAAGGTGGCAATATTTGAAAAATCTATCCACCACCACCATAATAGTACCATCATCGTCGGACTTCGGTAGGCAAGTGATAAAGTCCATAGTCACGCTCTCCCATGGACGTTCTGCAACTAGTAGTGGCTCCAAAAGTCCTCCGGGTTTTTGTTGCTCAACCTTGTCCTGTTGACAGTCAAGACAAGTCTGCACATAACACTCTATGTCATCACGCATGCGTGGTCAATAGTAGACTGACTCAACCAAGGCCCTAGTGCGACGTTGGCCTGGATGAATAGCCCACATTGTGTCATGACTCTCCTTTATGATCCGCCGTCTGATGTCTCCAAACTTAGGCACGTAGACCCGTCGACCTGTGGTAAGCAGTAGGCCGTCTTCGACCCAAAAACGTCTCGTATTGCCCTAGTTGGCTAACTCGATAAGTTGTTTGGCTACTGGATCATGCTGCATGCCTTCTTTTATATCCTCACGAATGTCCCATCTTGTTGAAGTGATTGCAGCAAGTTCGGCTTTCCGGATTAACGCATCGGCTACAACATTACCTTTGCCCCGCTTATACTCCAGCACATAATCAAATTCGGCCAAGAAATCCTGCCACCTAGCCTATTTTGGTGTGAGCTTCTTTTGCGTCTGAAAGTAGTTAGTAGCTACATTGTCGGTCTTAACCACTAATTTCGACCCGAGAAAATAATGTCGCCATGTATGAAGGCAATGCACAATGGCAGTCATCTCCTTCTCTTACACCGTGTAACGCCACTCCACTTCATTTAACTTGCGGCGCTCAAATGCTATGGGATGCTTATCCTGCATCAAGACACCCCTAATGGCAAAAGCTGAGGCATCTGTATACACCTAAAATTTCTTGGAAAAGTCAGGTAATGCCAAGACTGGCTCCTCTGTTACAATTGCCTTAAGGCCTTCAAACGCCCTTTGATAATGCTCCGTCCAAACCCATGGCTTGTTCTTCTTTAGCAACTCAGTCAATGGTGCGGCTTTTGTTGAGTAGCCATTGATGAACCAACAATAGTAGTTAACAAGGCCAAGAAAGCATCTCAACTCAGTTACCTTTATAGGTGCCTCCCACTCCTGAATAACATGTACCTTAACCTCGTCCATGCATAGCACGCCATTGCTAATAACATGGCCTAATAAGTGCACCTTTGATTTTGCAAACTCGCATTTCTCCCTCTTGATATATAACTCGTTCTCCCGCAAGACTTGGAAAACCTTCCTTAAGTGCTCCATGTGCTCCTCCAAGGTGTTGCTGTAGATGATTATGTCATCTAGGTAGACTACCACAAACTGATCAAGGTAGGGATGTAAAATCTTGTTCATAAGGGTGCAAAATGTGGCCGGTGCACTGGTTAAGCCGAAGGGCATCACCAACCACTCAAAAGCTCCATATCTCGTCACACATGTTGTCTTCGGCTCATCCCTTTCTGCAATGCGAACCTGGTATTAGTCCTTGCGAAGATCCACCTTGGTAAAGTACTTGGCTTGCCCAAGTCTATCGAACAAGTTAGCAATGAGCGGGATCGGGTACTTATTCTTCACTCTGACCTTATTAAGTGCTCGGTAGTCTATGCACAAGTGCAACGATCCATCCTTCTTCTTTTGGAACAATACTGGTGCGCCGAAAGGTGCCTTTGATGGGCGAATGTGACCAGCATCTAGTAGCTCTTTCAATTGTTCTTGAGCTCATCTAGCTCGGGCGGTGCCATACGATATGGGGCAAATGCGGGTGGCTTAGCCCCTAGCTCCAACTCAATCTTGTGATCTACCTCTCGCTTAGGCGGCAAGTTCTTAGGCAACTCCTCGGGCATGAAATCTTTGTTTTCCTCAAGCAACTTCTCTATGCAAGGCAGTAATGTCTCTTGAAAACTCTTCTCTTCCTCCAGACTTGTGATGGTTGCCACGAACGTCGGCTCCCCTTTCTTGATCCCCTTGACAACCTGCATGGCTGAAAGTTGTGCTTGCATCTATCCGTGTGGCATAGTCATTGTAGGTACCATGCAATATCCTTCTCGCTCCATAACCAAGAGACGTTGGAGGTAGGGGTCGATCAAAGTATGACAATGTCTAAAGAACTCTTGCCCCAATATGATGTCAAAGATATCCATAGCGGTTACGGTGAAGTTTGTCATACCTTTCCAAGTTCCCAATTTGACACCAACTCCATTAGCTATCCCACGAGCATTCTGTATCTCGGCATTCACGGTCTTGACGCGAGAGTTGGTTGAAGCAAGCTTCAATTCTAGTCTTTTTGCAGCAGCCTCAGTCACGAAATTATGAGTTGATCCAGTATCCACCATTGCACGAGCAGGCTTGTTGTTGATGGTGAGATCCACGTACTGATTGCCATTCTCGGTAGGTTGGATAGATTGCTTCATGACAACATCGCATAATCCGATCATACCCAACTGTGCGGTTCCTAAAATCTATCCCTGCGGCTGCTCCTTCCGTTCATGGACCATGGCGATGAGGCTCTTTAGGTCGGGACAATTCCTAAAGCTGTGCGGCCCTCCACATATGTAATATCCATTCTTCTCGGCCTGCGCCTTCTTCTAGGCGTAGCCCTGACGGCCACTCGACTTTCTAGAATCTTGAGTCTTGTAGTATTGTTATTGTATCTCCTTGCCTTTTCCACGATCTCCCCCATCTTTGACATTGCTAAACTTTGATTCTTTGCCTTTGCTTGATTCTTTGCCTTTGCCTTTGTTGTGCTTGTCATGCCTGAAATCCATCAATGATTCACCCTCCACTATGACTTGGTCTATATCCATGACTTGCTGGCGTTGCAACTCCTGCTTAGCCCAATTTTGCAACCCGTCCATGAAGTGGAACAATAAGTCATCATTGGTCAGGTTGGGGATTTGAAGCATAAGAGTAGTGAACTCCTTGACATAGACACGTATGCTCCCTGTTTGCTTCAACTCTCTAAGCTTGCGCCTTGCCTCGTACAAGACATTGTTTAGAAAGAACTGTCGCTTGAACTCGGCTTTAAACTGATCCAACGTGCTAATAGTACATAGACCTTTATCCACGTCGGCCATCTTCCTTCTCCATCATAGCATGACCGTCTCTGAGAGGTACAACACTGCAGAGTTGATCATGGCCTCATCGTCCCTCACTTTGCCGTGTCTGAAGTAGTTCTCCAAGTGCCAAAGGAAGTTTTCCACTTCTTGTGCATCACGAACACCTTTGAACACCGGGGGTTTGGGAGCCTCGATCTTGGCCTCCCTCGTCATCATAACATTGCTGGCTGCCTCGGTCACACCAGCACTAACATGCTCCTCGACTGACTCTATCTTTGCCTTTACAGCATCATACTCAAAGCCTCCATGAGTCTTGGCAGTGATGGTTTGCCTTAGTTCCATCTCGGTATGTGTACGTCCCTCCAAGTCATTTCGGATACTCTCAATCTCTTCAAGAGTGTGCCCCTCAAGAACGCTAAGGGTGCCTTCCACCTTTCCAAAGCGTTGGCCAAAGATCTCCACATCGTCCATCCCCGCGTTCATCTTCATCACCCACTCTTTACCAAGCGAGATGTCCTTGGGCAGGACCTCCACTTCACCCTCGCTCGCCTCAGTGGCAGATGGTTCTTGGGACGTAAGCCCTTTGTTTGACACAACCTCGGGTGGAACCTCCTGGCTCTTTTTGGTGGCATTCCTCTTTTTGTTGGTGGCATTCCTCTTTTTGTTACGGTCATTCTTGCCAGCAGCATCTTGGATGAGTTGGCTTGGGTGTTGGCAGCGTTAATTTCTCCGTCATTTGCCATTCCCTTAGTTGCAACCTTTGCTCCGATACCACATTGTCACGTTCTTAGTCGTTAACTAAGTACATGTGCGACACTTGATAATTTGCTCATGATCTTGCACAACTTGCTCATGTTCTTGCTATGTCAAGTCAGTCTTACTACACTCAAGATCGCTAAGAGAATGGTAGAAAGAACACAAAAGAATTGTTAAAGGAAGCTTTGTATTAGAGAGAACTTGAATTATTTTTTTGGTGAATTACAAGTGGATGACCCCCTTTATATACTAGTCTCTTAGGGGCTAGAGTGTAAATATTAATTGTTACACAATCCTTAATATTTACAAGATACGAGCTTTCTCTATAATTCTTTACAAGCCTAAAAAATTTCAAGGACTTTTCTAGCAAATTCATAGGGATCTAGGGTCTTCCAAAGGAAATGTGGCATGATAACATGGCGGGTCATCACAATTGATTAAATTGTCCTTTGCTTATGTCATTGCTCGTCATAACCGTTAGAATATTGATAGCTTTTGAAATGTGGGCCCATCTGACTATTCATTCAACATACTATCAATTTCAAGGTTTTGAATCTTTTGCTTTTTTATAGAAAAAGCACTGACTTATGCTTCAATTCTTACTTGGCCCAATTGTGGGACCTGCTAGCTGTTGGGGGTTATTTTGTACTTCCTCAGAGTCAATTTCCCTAGAAACAAATAGGAGAGGAACAAAAGTATTTGAGCATGCCATAATTTTTTTTCTTTGACCGAAATATGAAAATCAAGTAATTCGATTATGCTAATTTATAGAAGGCTCAAATCTAATCAACATCGATTTAATATCATCAAACAATGCAAAAAAAAAATAAAATATTACAATAGATGAAGTTATGATTTTTACACTTTTCTCAAAAAGTCAACAAAATTTGATCTAGGGCTCGCTCAGTCAAAATCCGGGTTCAATAGTAGATTTCGACTACACCCATGATACCAAGAGTTCATATATGTGATTAGTTTCAAAATCCGAGTACAAATCGATACTCAAAATTTAAATTCTTATTTTTCAAAAACTTAACAAAATTTTACAAATTTTTAATTTGATTCATATGATTTTGATGTTAAAATCTAATATATATTGATGAAATATAATTAAAAATATATTAGAATCACTCGCCCATAAATTCATATAAAACAAAGCAATATGGTTGGCCGAAAAGTTATTTTAATGTAGCTCCCATGTATATGTGTAAAGTAACTTGACAAAGCTATCCCTTGCTTATCTCATCAGACATCACCATAGTATCCAAAAGCTTTTATGAAGATGTGGGTCCCTTCTGAGTCTCTTTTTACGCGTTACTGTTATTTTGCATATAGCCATTTATGTTGTACAACTCATTGAAGAAATGGGGCCCATTAATTCGTATTCATACGTATTACAGTTTGAGCTTTAACTGTCATTTGATAGCCACATGAGTACATGGCTAATGTTACTTTAATTACTATTAGGTGTTGTCTTACACTCTTATCTATACTTAAATATCAATTGATTTGAGGTACTAAAATTTTGTTTAAGTGCATTAGATGTGATTAAAAGTTGAAAACTACATAAAAATACTTAACATGATTACACGAAACTTTTACCGTAAGATCTTACATTAGAATATTTACATAAAAATATTTCAAAATCTTTTGTATCGATTGTAATAAATTGTATTATAGTTGAATTTTCTCATTGAAAAATAATTAAAATATGTGTGTAGCTAATGATTAGTGTCCAAAAAGCTATCGCTTCTCTCCGATACGTAGCTTAACTTCATTCCCCGCGAAAGGTCATAGATTACTATAAGTCATAATCAAGTTGAGTAATATGCCGATCTTAAAATCGTATAATTAAAAAGGTTAAATAAATAAATAATGTAAAAACACACAAAAAATATCTTAATGAAGTAATGTAAAACCTTAAATTACATACTTATAATAAAATAGATAGCATAAGATACAAAATATTGGTCAATTATACAGCAGATGCTTTTATGATAATTTAATTGCAAATTTAAATGCTTCACATGCTCTATATTAAGCTTTTTGAATTTTTATGATTAATTGGGCGTTTTTGCTATTAAACAAAAGAAAAAAATATTCTACCTTGATAAATTATTTTTAAGTCAGTTTTCAAGAGTTTGTTAGATAATAAAATTATTCTACCTTTACTAATTTTTTGAAATATAGTGAAATTATAAAAACCGTATACATAATATATTATTTAATTTGAAAAGCATTACGAATTTTGAAGCACTTAATCTTTTTTAAGTGGTAGATAAGAAAGTTTTAAGTGATTGTAGTTGCAAATAGGCACATATTTGAAAATGATATTTAAAGTTATATGAACTATATAAAAAGGCTATACAAGTAATATGTCCTTTATCTTGATAAGATTCATGTGCTATATGTGATTACATCCAAATAGTAAACGATTTTCTGTTATTGAAAACATAACTGTTAATAAATTTTGTAAGCTCAAACAAGTAAATTGAAACATACAAAATTCTTGTGAACTTGAATTATACAAATTAGGGCTAGCAGCGTAGATGCAGTCTCCCCTTGAAGAAAAAGTAGAATAGCTTAGATGTTTACTTATTCAAAAAGACAGTATAAAATAAACGGATACGAAATTGAGCACATTTGCTCTTCGTTAATACTTTAGCTCATATATGTCCTTACTGTCATATAATTGGTCTATATATGCTCTTACTGTCACATAAGGCTGTGGCCCACGAACGGCCCGGGACCGCGGGCCTGTGGTCCGGGCCCTAGCGGTCCTAGGCCTCAAACGGGTAAAAGCCCGCGACGGGCCGGTCTGCGCCAAAAGGCCCGCCAGGCCCGGGACCGCCATGCGGGCCTGGGCCGGGCCCAACGGGCCTGAAGCGGGCCCAACGGTAATTTTTTTTTAAAAAATAGCCCGACAATCAGATTTAAAATCTGACCGTTTGGGCTTCAAAATATAGCCGTTTGGGCTTTTAAAAATAGCCATTTTGGTCCCCAAACTTTAATTAAACCCCAAACTTTTTATAAATACACTTTTTACCTATTTCCACCTATAAATACCCCCCATTCTTTCATTTTTAACTCACAAAATCTCTCAATCTCTCTCAATCTCTCTCTAATTATTTTCATAAGTGCTCATATTATTATTTCAATTTCAAGAAAAATTGTGAAGTTGGTGAATTGAAGTATTAAAGTCTTCAAGTCTTCAACAATATTCAATTTTCAAGAAGTTGTTCTTCAATCCGATAACGTCGTTCCAACTCTTTAATTTTTAATATATTGTTGTGTTTGTTTTAATTAGCTTAATTATTTTTAATATATTATTGTGTTTGTTTTAATTAGCTTAATTATATTTAATATATTGTTGTGTTTGTTTAAATTAGTTAAATTATAATTAATATGGATTTTTCATTAAAAAAAATGTTTGGTGGTAAGGGGAAGGGAAAAGCTAAAATTGGTCAATCTAGTAGCCAAGCTACTCCTCCTCCTCCTGCTACCCGTCCTCCTATACCTAATATTCTTGATAGTAATAACCCTTTAATGCAATTTACCGATAGTCAATATTATCATGATGTTGGAGCCGGTGCTCAATTAGATACCGAAACAATGAACGCTCTTTATGGTAGTGAAATCCAACCCGAGGCACATGAAAACTAACCTGATTTTGATGAAACGCAACCCGACTTAGATGATACACCTACTAGTCCGGTTAATTACCCAACTGATGACCCTCCTGTACTAACCCCTACATTTGATAGAAGACCTCCTAAACGGCCCGAACCATCTCTTGTTTGGCAATTTTTTACTCAACTAAGAGAAGAAAACAAAGCTAGGTGTAAAACTTGTGGGTCTTTGTTGGCTCATAAATATACTGGCAGCCGTAGCGGTACAGGTAGTCTAACTAGGCACATAATGAGACACCCTAGAGATAAACAAAAATATTTGCAACTGAAAGCTGCGGAACAGGGGGCGGGCGGAGGTAGTCCGAGTATAAATAGTGTAGGTTCAAACGTAGTCCAACCTGGAATTAACACCGTTACCGGGGGAATTTTATACTACGATCCAAACAAGGATCGCGAAGAACTATCAAAAATGGTAACAATTATGTGTTTAACATATAGTTTTCCTTCAAAACCCCCATTTTATACATTATATTAGAAAAATTTATAATCCTACATTTAAAGGATGGCCTCGCTCTACAGTGAAGGCCGACATTTACAAATATAAGCATGAATACGAACAATATTTGCGATATCTATTTACCCATATAGATTGTCGCATTTCAATTACTACAGACATAGGTAGAAGTGCCAATGACTGTGATTATTTAACTGTCACTAGTCATTGGATAGATGAGGAGTGGGTAATGCAAAAACGCATTTTAGCATATAGAATAATTAACTCACGTCATACTGGTAAATTTATAGCTAAAACGGTAAGAGATGTTTGTAGATATTTTTGCATTAACGATAAAATAACGTCTGTTACCATGGATAACGCCTCTAGTAACACCCAAGCAGTAACCCATCTTATAAAAACTCTAAACCCCTCATTTTCTAATATTTTTCATGTTAGGTGCATTTGTCACATTTATCATTTAATTGTCGGGGACGGGATGGCATTATTAAACGTA
>MCJB01050091.1:0-36290 GCA_002018475.1 Nicotiana obtusifolia
AATCCACGGTTGACTTTTGTGACTTAGACTTCATAAATGAGACCATGTGTCTCATTTCTTTTCAATTCACTTCGAGTACATTTTACTCGACTTAATTTCACATAATATAAATAATGAAATGAATTCGGGGCAATAAAGTGAGTCATCACAATAAATTACAATTTATTCCACTAGAAAATTGTAATTGCACTCCTCAGTTTAATTTCGAAATCATTCATTAAAATTTATTTAACTCCCCGTGTTAAGATTACAAATACCAATCAGATAAATTAAATTACTGACAATTTAATTCATCGACTAATTTAATCCTTTATACTTCCGCTTAACTTATTTCATGTGACGGATACAAAATCCACCTGCAGGGTTTTCACATGAAAACTTTTAAGCATCCATAAAGGGGTATCATCAATCTCAATGGTCAAGACATGGATTCTATCAACTAATTATTATTTCACAAATGCACTTTGTGATTATTCAATTTACCAGGAATACATTAACTCGCAGTTGAGTCGTACCTTTTAATAAATCAAAATAATGAACGAAGCACATTGATCATAATAATTATATCAAGATTAAGAGTATAAGAACATTCAATGAGCTAGAGAGGTAGTTTTATATATTCAGTACAAAAACACTTATCTCTACTTGGTCCGTTCAATACACAAAAATGTACTAGCATAAGAAGTCGGAACTAAACCATTCCCATAATCAAGATAGATTATAATTTAATCTTATGCTACAATCATCAAGATGCTTTGCCCAGTTTCATCTTTGATTGTGAACATTAACTTTATAACTTATAAGAACCGACAATTTAATCTTCCGCGCATGAGCTAAAGCTCCATACACTAAATCGTCTACTATATAAGTAAAGGGCACACATATGAACAAATGATCTATTTGAATTAAGATTTCATTGAATTGAATAAATAAATAAACAATTGTTCCAATAAATAAAATATAATACTATAATCAAACCACATGGTTAATAGTATATCCTAACACATACAACATATAATTGCTGAGCGTTTGGCTGATACAGAATAAAACAGGGAGCATACCAATAGTTGATCTGAAGAGCAGGCTGCAGGGGTCTTGGCCCAAATGACCTCCGTTTACCCAAATGAAGATGTTCGATATTCTTATTTTTGAATCTGCTTCCTGTGTTGAGTTTTTGTATGAAAAAATCAACAGAACATCACCTACATATTGCAGCTGATAGTTCCTGAATACTCTGAGAATTGTGTGATTTAAGGCAATTAGGTTCAAATTTACCAATCAATGAAAGTGAGATGCTGTGTTTTAGAAAGAAAAAAAAAAAGAGGAAAGATAGTTGCTTTTTCAATACATCCATCAGCTGAGAGGTACTAAATTTGCCTTGATCCTTCCAAGATTGTTTTTAGGTATAACTTCACAACTGTACAGTTCTTTTTTTTTTTTTTTGTAATGCTAGTATTTTTCATTTCACACAGTAAACAGGTTAGAGAAATGACTTGTTCGAGGTACAGGAAAACACTAGACTCAAATTCGTAATAATTATTCAAATTGTGACGTGTTGACTTAAAAGAGAGTACAAGGATTTAAGTTCTATTGGAATTGTGATATCTTGACCATTTAAATGTCTTAGCAGAAACTTATCGTGCTAGTATTTGAGAACAATTATAAGGTTCGCCACTTGTAGCTCTAAATTTGTAAAGTGTGTTGATAATAAAATCAATTTCCTTGATTTTAGTAGCTCAAGCGCGCAGGGTTTACAAAGAAATGCTGGTTGTCCTTAAAGTGTGTTAGCTACAAAACAGTTCTGAAAGTTAACATTTATGTACTGGGTCGGATGCAATCGAGCATACAAGGAAGATCGGGCCCAAGTATAGTTCAGGGTCGGGTTGCTTCAAATCGGAACCAGCATTTCGGGAAGGAAAGCTCGAGGTCGGGCGTCATTGGGTTCGGAGTCAGAGCAGTCGGAATAAGGCGGTCGAGACCGGTCTGGGAAAAGGCATTTTGTGGTAAAGTATCAGTTTCGTGTAACGGAAAGTCCGGAAATCTCGTGATACACTAATATCTCGGCGGAAATCACGGCCCCAATCCTCAGATATGTTAGACCAATATTTTTTGGGATAAACTATCCTGTAATTAAGTTTTTTATCATATGTAGAACTCTCCTCTTTCCCTTAAAGGGGCATTTAATTTCATTGTACAAACACAACATATGTGACGGGCAATACTAATTATCAAACTTTGCCTATCTCTTATCAAAATTATCTATTTTTCATTGCATATTGCTCCATCATAGAAAATTCATTCAACCTCAACGGTTTTGTTACTCCTTTATTTACTTAAGTCAATTCTTACTCTTTGTTACATTTTTCATTAAGTCAAATCATTCCATGTATCCTTAATACCACGCACAATTCAATTGTTACTCGTATTTTAGGGTAAACAGTTTGGCGCCCACCGTGGGGCTAAGGATAATAGTGAATTTTTGAGACAATTCTCTGTCACACACTATTTTACGCTTGTTCTTTGCAGAATTTTTAGTTTTTTAGATTACAATATAGTCATGTCGCGCACACTTCCCGTCAACGACGAGTTCAACCACCAACGCGAAAACAACATAATGCTCGGTAACGAGGTTCCGATCGACGCCAACTCTCAAATGGCGGTCGATGCTGATCAGACCTCTAGACCGTCGAACAACGTTCGGGGAGAACACCATTCAAGGATTCAAAACAATGAAGGGGACGAGATCAGCCTCAAAATGATATTTGACATGCTGCAAGCCCAGCAAGCAGTCATCGCTCAATTACAAAGTCGCAGTCAGATCCCGGACAGGGTCGAAGCCGTTTCTTCTCGAGGGATATCTCCTCAAAATGAACCAATCACAGCGCAACCGGACGAAAGCAGTTCGGGAATAAACTCAGGAATCATAAAGATGCTCGAGGAGCTGACTAAGCGAGTTGAGTCGAGTGAAAAAAAGATCGAAGCTAACGACAAGAAAGTGGAAACGTATAATTTGAGGGTAGACTAGATCCCAGGAGCACCCCGATATGAATTATTTCTAGAATATATATATATATATATAGTTAAAAGTTTATTATTTTAGGTATGCATTTCGTAATATTTGATATAAGATATAATTACATGTATATGAAAGTGATTTGGGCAAGCGATCGCTTCTTCGACATATTAAAAAGTCGGGTGTCAGTCACGTTACCCTAATTTTGGAGCGTGACAAAAATGAAACATATACAGCAGGAATTAACAAAATAAAACATTGTAACATGAATTACACCCAAAAAAAAAAAATTACACCAGCAAGAATTCAGCCTCAACTATGGAAGCTGACTAAAGGAAAAACAAAACAAAAAAACATGTAGAGTCATGCGCAAAAAAAATATTTCATAACTTATTGAGCTGTCTGAAGGGGAGCTTTGGCGTAACTAGTAAAGTTGTTGTCATGTGACCAGGAAGTCATGAGTTCGAGCCGTATAAACAGCCTCTTGCCAGAAATACAGGGTAAGGCTGCGTATAATAGACCCTTGTGGTCCGGCCCTTTCCCGGATGCCGCGCATAGTAGGAGCTTAGTGCATCGGACTGCCAATACCTTAGCTTCAATCAAGAGCACAATTCTTACCAATAGTTAACGAAGTGCTGAAGCTCATTTCTAGTGTTTGGATTGTCCCATTCCAAAGATTCCCACCATTCTTTATCACTTGAATGTATAGCAATTTCTTTAAGAGTTGAAGGAATGGTAAATTTCTCATCTTCCTCTTCAGGGGAAAAAAAGGAAGGCAATTTCCTTAACTTACCACATTCCTTTATTGACACTTTCTTGATTGAATTGCAAACTATTTTTCCATTGCATAAGCTTTTCAGTTCAGGCAAAGACCATATGTGTATCCTTGTCAATTTAGGAAGGACGACGATTCCATCAGTTTCATCTGCAATTATTTCCTCTATTTGACTACAAGAGAGGACATATATTCTCTCAAGATTTTGCAGGTTGGAGCATAAACCATTTGGAAATAGCTTCTTGATACTGTGACATCTCTCGATTCGTATCATTCTAAGGCAAGAAAAGATACAAGTTGGTGAAATTGAATCTCTTAAACTTGTTTCCCACTCATCAAAAATGCCAATGAAACTATGCAATTCGAGGAGATCAAGATGCTCGAGAGAATGAAATAAGACGGATTCTTGTCCCTCTTCTATCCTCATAAGGTACTCTAGTTTGTTGCACCAACGAACTTTGAAGTACTTCAAATCTTTAGAATCATAAAGACACGGCAAACAATGTGAAAGACAGCCACTCAAGTTATTGCAGCTCTCAATTTTCAAATGCTCAATGTCCTGTGGAAGCAATAACACTTCATCTTCTTTCCCAAGTCCATAACACTTGACTAATTTATCAGAAAATCTGTTATGATTGAACTGGATTTGTGTCATTGGTCCTAAGCCATCATATTGACCTACTAAAATTCTATAAAACCTAAGGCATCCCTCATTTTCTTGAGCTGTAATGAATTGGTTGAAGTCATGAACATTAGAGAACCTGCCTTGAAATTCTTCCAACTCTTTTAGCTCCTCTAGTTCCTCCCCTTCTACGTCTATATGATGCGATAACACTAGGCGTTGGAGAGAGGAGATTTGAGGCAATATCCCCATTGGTATTTTCTCGAGCCAACGCATTGCATGCAAATTAAGGCATTTGAGGTTCAACAAAGTCTCAAGGGCTACTGGCAGAGTCTGAATCCCAGTGCCACTCAAGTCCAATTCTTGCAATGCCTCGAGTTTTTCCAAGGTTGGCATTGACCTTAGATTCCAACAAAATGCAAGCAAGAGAGCGGTGAGATTTTCCAAGTCTGATACAGAATCAGGCAACTTCTCAATGCATGTGTGACTTAAATCAAGAACACGTAACGCCTTCATGTGCTCGAAGAAAGAATCTGGAATTTTTAACAAGTGATGATTCTGCTGCAACATCAAGGTTGTCAGCCTAGGACACTTAGCTGATGTTCCTGCTGGAATTTCAGCTATCTCGTTCCTCATTAGCGATGCCTGTAGGAAAAAATTGGAAGACAAAAGCTATTATTCTCTCAAGATCTATCATATCAAATCATATAGAATTAAACTAAATGCAGAAGTATACCTGAACCCATAGTAATAAAGTTCTTCATTCTAGTAATCTTCCAAACCAAGACATATTAACTTCATAATTATATGTCTGATTTGGAGGTCATAACCCTGTTTATAATTGTGCGTTGCTTCGTTATTTCTACTTTAGCGCATCATTTTAATTAGAAATTACATTTGTGTGTCTATACACAAGGGGTCATGCTTTATGAGGAGTCTTAGGCCGATTCAACTTTAAACCTTCAAAAATTACTTTTAGTTTAGGCAAAACCTTTTAATAATAATAAATAACATACAATTATTGACTCTCTATATATAAGTGTAAAGTTTCTAACAAATACCTTGTCCAAACTTTCCAGCCATTCATCTTCCTTTGGTGCATCATTCAATTGAACTCCAGCTTTTACCATAAACTTGGGATTTTCATTAGTAATCCTCAGTGCCATTTCTCTAATCAAATTGTGCATTTTCACACATTGATTACCTTTGTTATCTATGGCACTTTCCAACAAACAAACACTTTCCAATCTGCTCAATATCTCATATCCCTCCTCAAACTCTGCCTCGCGAGTCTCTTTTGTATCGATTAGTCCCTCTAAAATGAACCTACTTATCAATTTATCCTTTGGAATTTTCTCATCTTCTGGATACAAACAACAGTATAAGAAACACTGTTGTAAGTTTTGTACCTTCGAACAATTAAAAGTATAAAGCAACATTTGTATAATATCAATGTTTTCCCCTTTACAAGATTCTTGAATAATATTTTCCAAAGCCTTTTTCCATTGATTAACACCATCCAATTCCAACCCTTTTAGGCTTTTAGCTATTGTAATGATCCTAAGTGGAAGGCCACCACAACTTTTCACTACAGACTTAGCCATTTCTTCTACTTCTTGAGGAATTACTACTTTCTCATTTCCAAGTTTTTCTATAAACAAGCTCCAAGATTCCTCTTCTTCTAGTTTTTTCACTCCAAATTTCCTTTGACATCCCACTTTTCGACACGTTTCGAGCAAACAACTTGTTACTATCAACCTTCCCCCTTCAACTTTTAAAGGATTTCCTAACATCTTTAAAGGTATATCTTCCCATACATCATCCAACATTAGAACAAAATCTTTTTTCCCTTTGAACGAGTCGTGTAACGCGATCGCTCTCTTCTCTTCATCTTCTTCCTCTAAAAGATCCAATCCAATTGCTGCAGCAATATCACTTTGTAATTCCCTGATGCAGTTTTCTTGAGAAATGTTTATCCAAAAAACTTGGGATTGAGTTTTTTGTTGGAGAAGATGATTTATTAGCTTGGCTAAGGTTGTTTTTCCAACCCCTTTAACTCCATATATACCAATGCTTGTAACTTTGTCTTTCTTTAAGCATCTCCAAATTCTTTCACACGTTCTCTTGGTTTCTTGACCAAATAGCTTTGTTGTGAAAAATGACTCCCCTGCTTCATTTGCTTCCATTTTGGTCGCAAAATCTCCAAATTTCCCCTGTGATTAATCAAGAAAGTAGTAGTTAGCACGTAGGCAGATCCAAGATTTAAACTTGATAGGTCCAATTTTTAATTTTTTTAGTATTGAGTTAATTGCACTTGTGAAATTACGTGTGTAGAGTTTAATATTTGTTAAAAGTTTCAGAGAAGTTTCAACATGTATGTGCTTCGTGTCAAAAATATTAGGTTCAGTTGAACCTGCAGACGCATAAGCTGCATCCGCCTACGTAGTGTTGCAAAAATAGGCAAACTTAAGGACATTTTCATAAACAACATGGAGTTGTAAGCTGAGTTCAAGAGAAATAAGGAAAGAGTATAGAGGTAAAATTATAGGTGTAAATAAACTTTAAAATACCGCAAATGCTAGCAATTAACGTTTGGTACAATGGAATCGGTTTTTTCCCTTGAGGAAATCATAATTTTCACTTGCTACGACGGAAAATATGTTTGCGAATAGGTTTTTTTCTTTTGACTTATTTTCCTGAAAAAATATTTTTTAATATTTGATCTGAAAGTGAAAATATTTTTTATAAATGTTTATTAAAAATTGATAAGAATGTATAAGTTAGCTAGAATAGTAATATGGAGTTAAAAGTTTGAGGCGGTTGTAACCTTTTTGGTGGAAAATATTTGATAAAATGAATATTGGGCCTAACTCAACCTCAAAAGCTAGCTTATGAAGTGAAGATTGCCCACGGCTATATAAGTAGACCACTTACCCCCTTCATTGCCGACGTGGCACTCAACAATATTTTCCTTAAAACATACTTTCTTACAACTAAATACGAAGAATATGAATTATTTTCTGAAGACATTTCTTCGATAAATTTTAAATTTGACATGTGAAATTCCAGAATATTGGCATGGAGTTTTACCTATGAAATATAAAATCATGACAATGGCTATTTTTCACAATACATGACTGAAAAGTGGCTAATCCGTACTATTACAACGCAATTTATGTATCAAGCCAAGAGTATCTTAAAGAAAAAACAAGAAATTCCAATCTAGAAAGAGCACTATACCTTAAAACTTTCGTTTTGTCTCCGATGGAAAGAGTTGTTAAGCAAAGAGGTCAAGAGAGACCATCTTTTTTTGTCTTGTGAAAAACGATAAAAATGAGTAAAAATTATGAAACAAAGAGCATCTTTTTATTGATAATAAATTAAAAGGTTTCTTCTCCTTAAAAGAGTTGGCCGAGTTACGCTTATATATAAATTTATGATAATTGCTGACCACTAAAATCACAGTGGAAAATAGCAAGTCAAATCTGATTAATAAAATCATGCATTGTTTACGCAGTAGGTACATATATAAAATAAATTAACAGGTAAAACATGTCCTCATAAAACATTATTGACAACCCAAAATTTTAAACATGCTGACCACTACCAGTTCGTGGGACTTCAATTGTGCTGTAAAAAGGTATACTTAATTATTTTATTTTATTTGTTTTTGAAAACTAAACATTGTGCATTCTCTGGCAGGCCAATGACTCTGCCTTTCTTTTTTTCTTCCAACCAAATTCTTATTTTATAGATTATTTTATTCCAATTACCTGGTATAACACATTTGCTCGATTAATTTGGATACTTAATACGTAGGGTTCATTAAGGAAAACCAGTTCCTATTAGGATCCTCTCAATTTTTAAAGCTCGAATCGAATACCTTTAATTAAAAATAGAGGAATTTCATCCACCTCACCACATCTTTCAAAAATATTAAAATTTTCTTTTTTTGCTCAAGTACATCTCATTATTGATGCTAAGTGATTTTATAATTATGCTCAAACAAGCTACGATCATCAATTCATTCTGTAGAATACTTGTCAAGCACACATGAAAATCAAAGCACTCATTACAATCATTAGAATATAGTAAAAATAAGGTAATACAAATCTACTGAAATAATCTATATCTAGTCTATATATTTATCTATATAACTGAGGGGCATTGGGGAGGTGATGTGGCATGCTCTAATCACAGAATTCACAGTTATCTTTTTTCTCAAATTTTTGCTGTTTTCCCCTTTATTTTGATTTATTTATTTATGTGATATTTGTAAAAGCCCAAAAGACACAACTGTAAACGTTTGGTCAGACTACAACAATCCGAAAAGTCACGACTATTACACAAACGAACAATTAAAGAAACATTTCAGTTACAAATCAATTTTTCTTTATATTAAGATTTATTGTACTTGGCAATATTACAAATGAAGCTTTTCAGTCAGTGAGAGGACCATTTACTTATACTGTATTTCCTCTTGTAGAAGAACTTATACCTATGCTTAATCACGTATTACATCTCTTTGTTGTTTCTCTATTTGAAAGTCCATTGACTTCGTACTTGTTTGTTCGGCGTTAAATTGAACACAACTTTTCAATCAAGAAGATTTGAGTATGGCTAAAATCAAAAACAATGGCGACAATTTTTTGATAAATTAGTTGAATCATTAAATTTACAACTGGCCGAGAATGATTAGTGTCGAAAGAGTATGAGAATCTATTTCGAAAATGAATAATGTGTAAAGATATTTGTTTCGTTATTTTGGACGGGAAAAAAAGAGAAAGAGGATACAAGATTTGAAAAATAATTGCTAAAAAGTCGAATTGCATCCATCACGTATGCCCGCATATGTTTCTCTTCTTTTTTTCCTATATTATTTTAAGTAGAAAATAAGAAAATGAAATAATTAATTACATTTTCTCCTGAGTTCTTCCAAAATTAATTGCAGCATCCGAAATTTTGAAAACAATTTAATTTGAACATTACATTTACTCATAATGATAAGCTTTTATGATTACACAAATATTATAATATATTTAGGATCATAAATTCCAACTTTCAAAAGTTCAATACTCCACAAATATTACAAAATACATAAGGCCTCAAGTTTTAAAAATCATTATTTCTTTCTTAAATTTCATGTCGATTCCAATTATGCCGGAATAATCTAAATAGAGTGGATAAATTAAAATAAGAAAAGTTAGATAACGTACTTACTATAGAATAGATGTTTACCTTATTTAGAGTTCTTCCATATATGTTATATTTCCATAGAATAGATGTTTACCTTATTTAGAGTTCTTCCATATATGTTATATTTCCGTACTTATCTCTTGTAATAGTTCTACATATTTGACATCTAATGAATGAATGAATTATTCACCACAAATAATATTCAATATGGTATCATTATGAGCCTAATTCCTAGGGATTCCATCACCAAACCCTAGCCTTAGCCGTCCCACCCAAGCAGCGTCACCCCACTGCCGCTACACGTCGCCACTGCCAACCACTGCTGCGACGCCGCGCCAACACCACTGCCGCTGCTTCTTTCCTTTTAAACGATGGCTGAAACGGCTTCTATTACTCCCCAATTCCTCCCTAACCTTCATGACCCTAAAACACCACTCATCTCTGTCATGATCCCTGGTGCCAAACTACATGGGTTGGAAGAAAAAAGTAGACACTCTTCTTCACAGTTTTGGTCTATTTGGGTGGATTGATGGGACAAAAATCGCGCCAGCTCCTACTATTATATCTGCTGCGTCCACTGTCGCCGGAACGGGGTCCTCCACTCCCAATCCGGCTTATCTATCGTGGTACCGCCAAGACAAGTTGTTATTATCTTCCATTCTTGGAAGTCTTGCCGAAGAGGTTGCTTCTTTGGTGAATCCGGCAACCACTTCAAAGGCGGCATACGACATCTTGGAGGCCACGTATGCCGCTCCTTCGCGCAGTCACATTAAAGATGTTCGTGCTCGTCTCAACCATACTGTTCAAGGAACATCATCAATCACACAGTACTTCCATGCTATTCGTATCAAGGATGAATTGGCATTGTTGGGCAAACCTCTTGATTTGGAAGATTTGCTTGACAAGATATTAGATGGTTTGGATCCTATATATAAACATGTTGTTGATTCCGTCAATGCTCGTGATACATCGATTACTGTTGATGCTTTGCAAGAAAAATTATTACATGAAGAGTTGAAACTTAAACCATTGGGATCATCAATGTTTCCGTCCCAACCCGCTACAGCCATGGTAGCTGCCGCCGCAGCCCAGTTGACGCCTCCTCCTCCTTTGTCGTCGGGCGGTCACAATAAGCGACGTCCATATCGTGGTCGTTGTCAGGCTTGTGGCATTCAAGGTCATCCCTTGAGGGATTGTCCAACACATGGGTGGATACTTCAACATCTCCACCGCCCTCCTACTGCTGCCTCACGTTTGCCACTGCCACAGGTTGCTCCGGTGCCGCTGTCCGCTCCTCCACGTCAGACTGCCCCTCGGCAGTGGCAGCCACCTCCTTGGCAACCGGTCACTCAACCGGCGGTCAACTATGCTGGTTACACTCCATATTCCGGTGTCCATGGTTCCCCCTACATGCCTCCGCCTGAGGCCGGTTTTCAGGCCTTTCATGGGTCCGACTGCTAGCAGTTCTATTACCGCACCAGGTCCTTCTTGGCTTCTCGATAGTGGCGCAACTCACCACATCTCCACTGACCTAGCCAATCTTTCTCTCCCCCAACCATTTCCGCACACTGACTCTGTATACATTGGAGATGGTAGCGCCCTCCCTATCACTCATACTGGTTCGACTACTCTTCCTACTTCTCATCGTTCTCTTACTTTACATAATGTGTTACATGTTCCAACTATGAAAAAAAAACTTACTTTCAGTCTTCCAGTTATGTAAGTCTAATAATGTGGCAGTTGAATTTACTTCCTCTGGTTTTGTTGTTAAGGATCTCAATTCGGGGACTCACTTTCTGGCGGGACGCACTAGAGATGGATCCTATGTGTGGCCCTCATCTAGCCCCTCTGCCTGTGTTTACTTCTCATATGCCAATCCTTCTCATACTGTCTGGCACTCTCGCCTTGGTCATCCGGCATATGCTATCTCTCGTCACATTTTATTGCATTATCAGTTGTCTTGTTCTAGCTTAGCACTTAATAATAGCTGCACTGCTTGTAGTTGCAGCAAGAGTCATAAGTTACCTTTTTATGAGTCTTCTATTATTTTCACTAGACCTTTAGAGTATATTTTCTCTGATGTATGGACATCTCCTGTTTCATCTAGTGAGAACTTTCGTTATTATGTGCTGTTTGTTGACCATTTTACTCACTACATGTGGTTGTATCCGATGCGTCATAAATCTGATGTGCGATCTATCTTTACTATCTTTCAGGCCCTTGTTGAAAATTACTTTCAACTTAAAATTAAATTCCTTTACTTAGATAATGGGGGCGAGTATCTTGCCTTGTCTTCTCATCTTGTCACCGCTGGCATTACTCATCTTACTACCCCTCCCCACACACCTGAACATAATGGTTTCAGTGAACGCCGTCATCGTCACATTGTTGAAACCTTCCTTGCTCTCCTATTTCATGCCTCCCTACCCTTGTCTTTTTGGCTTTATGCCTTTGAGACAGTTGTGTATCTCATCAACCGTCTTCCTACTCCCACTCTACAGATGTCTTCCCCGTTCACCTTCCTTTTCAACCAACCTCCTAACTACTCTAAGCTCCGTGTTTTCGGGTGTTTATGCTATCCCTGGCTTTGTCCATATTCTGCTCACAAGCTGGACCCCCGCTCTATCCCTTGTGTCTTTCTGGGCTATTCCAAAACCCAGAGTGCGTATCTTTGCCTTGACCCCACTACCTCCCGACTTTATGTCTCTCGTCATGTCCAATTTAATGAGTCGGTCTTCCCTTACTCTTCTCTCGTGTCCACTGCACCACGGCCTACACCCTCTACTGCTGACACATGGTGCCCCTCGCACTATATTCTTCCTCCTGTTGTCTCTCCTACTGTTCCCTCTCCGGTTCAGTCCTTTCCATCCACTGCATCCTCCTCTCCAGCATCCACCCCGCCGCAGTCTCCACCTCCACCACCACCATCATCTTCTTTTCCTACCCATCCAATGACCACTCGTGCCAAAAACAATATTCGCAAGCCTATCCAAAAACTCTCCCTTACAGCTCAGCTTCATCCTTCCCTTGAGCCTTCCACAGCCACTCAAGCCTTGAAGGATCCCAAATGGCGGGCTGCCATGTCTGAGGAGTTTGAGGCGCTTGTGAGCAATGGTACATGGGAGTTGGTCCCCCCTAATGGTATTCAGAACTTAGTCGGTTGTAAGTGGGTTTACCGCACTAAGTACCTTTTTGATGGCAGTGTTGATCGGTATAAGGCTCGGTTAATTGCCAAGGGCTTTCATCAGTGCCCTGGCATTGACTATCAGGAGACTTTTAGTCCGGTTGTCAAGCTGGCCACCATTCACTTGGTTCTTACCTTGGCAGTCTCTCGGGGTTGGCCCCTCCGGCAGCTGGATGTTAATAATGTATTTCTACAGGGTCGTCTTTATGACGATGTGTACATGGCTCAGCCACAGGGATTTGTTGACACTGATCGTCTGAACTATGTGTGTAAGCTGCACAAGGCTATCTATGGCTTTAAGCAAGCACCCCGAGCTTGGTATTCAGAGTTGAGACAGTTTTTGTTGGCACAGGGGTTTCGCAATTCCAGGGCGGATACCTCGTTGTTTATCTTTGACCGGGCTGGTGTCTCTGTGTTTGTGCTGGTTTATGTTGATGATATAGTGGTTACTGGGTCTGATTCGGGTACAGTTGATCGATTTTCGGCTGAGTTGGCAAGTCGTTTCTCTATCAAGGACCTGGGTACTCTGTCATATTTCCTTGGAGTTGAGGTTCTACCACATCGTGATGGTCTTCTATTATCTCAGCGGAAGTACATTCTTGATCTTCTACATCGGACTCATATGGCTGATTCCAAGCCGGTACTTACTCCACTTGCCACTGATCAGCCTTTATCTCTACTAGATGGCACAGCTCTGGACAACCCGACTGAGTATAGGACTGTTGTAGGCAGTCTGCAGTATTTAGCCCTCACTCGTCTTGACATCGCTTATGCCGTGAACAAATTATCTCAATTCATGCATAAACCGACTACTGCTCACTGGGCCGTGGCGAAACGTCTGCTTCGTTATCTTTGTGGTACTATTGACCTTAGTTTACTTCTTCGTCGGGTGTCTCAGCCGTCCTTGTATGCATTCTCTGATTCGGACTGGGCTGGCAACAAGGACGATTATACCTCCACGAGTGCATATGTAGTTTATTTTGGTGGCTCCCCCATCTCTTGGGCCTCTCGGAAGCAGCGCACTGTTGCCCGCTCTTCTACTGAGGCTGAGTACAGATCTGTTGCCTCCACTACTGCAGAACTCCGCTGGTTGTGTTCTTTGTTGACTGACAAATAATATTCAATACTTACTAATAGGAAATCTTTGTAAAAAAAAAAAAAATCTCGAGATTTCAAATTATGTCTAATTACCTTCATGCGAGAGTAGAATTTCTAATTTTTGAGACAGGGCCTTCTCTATTTATCTTTTCTACGTTGTACATGAATTGCGTATTTATTTATTTGTATTTTTTCTCTAATAGCAGAAAGAGGGAAGTCGATATGTGAAAGTTATAAATTGCTTCTCAAATGATTCAGTAAGGTGGCAATGACACTACATCTTTTTTCTTTTTTCTTTTTTTATTTTTCTTTTTTCTTTTTTCTTTTTTCTTTTTTCTTTTTTCTTTTTTCTTTTTTCTCTCACGGCTGGTACCGCGCATTACTAGTCTAAAACTAAAAGTGAAACCTATCGAATAATCTAAAAATTAAAATGCCTTATTTTAATTTCCTTTTTGCACTAAGTGGCTAATTAGAATCTAACGTGAATTCAGATAAAAGTCTTCTTTTAGTTTTCCCTTTTTCTTTTCACTCTCTTAAATGGCTATAGAAAATCCCACATTAACACAAACATAAGGAATTTCGTCAAATGTGCAAAAAGCAAAATGGGCAGATAAACAAAGGAGATAGGAAAGCAGGAATTTGGGAAGAAGTTTCAAATTTTCCTTTCATAATGATGATATTCTCAATTTAATGTAATGATTAGCCGTCTCCCTAAAAAAAAAACTTGGGGGAGATTTCCAAAATAGAATCCAAGTTCATGAAGGAAAAGGATTGAAAAGCTTGCGGCCCAAATAATTTCCAAACCAGTCCAAGTTAGTTCAAGAAAAGGATTTTCTACAAACCAAAAAAACATTCCTTATTTTTTTTTTCCACATTTAGAAAACCTATTATAACTTTCCTAAACCTTCTCAAACTAGAATTATTGCTTAGGAAGGTAGGAAAAAATAGGAAAAAGGAAATCTAAGTCCAACTAGGTTTATGTTAAAATAAATAACTATAAATAACCTACTTCCTAGTCATTTAAAATCTGTAAAAGCTTCTCTTTTGGTTTCCTTTCTAGTTTTCATTTCTTTTCATTTCCATTAGAGTTTTAGTAGCCAAAGTCCGATAATTAAGTCTGTGAATAGCCATGGCACTTTACTTGCCTTATTCTCACGAACAAAGCATTAATTTTCCTTTTATCGAAAACACTGCTCGAATTTGTCACGTACAATCATCAATCAAACAGCGCAATGCACCTATCTACATTAGTTGGTCTTTTCCTCCGCAGGGATATATCAAGATTAATACAGATGGCAGTTTTATGCCTAATTCAGGACTAGCAGGGTTCGGAGGTATTGCACGAGATGACAAAGGAAGATGGATAGGCGGATTCTACGGCCGACTTAGCATGAAAGCGACATCAAGTATTACACCTGAGTTGTGGGCCATACATGGCGGGCTGACTCTAGCAAAAAACTACAACTTGAAGAAGGTTCTGATCGAAACCGACTCAAGCGATGCCTTAATGTTGCTAACCGTGGCGGATAACGTCACTGAAAGTCACCCCGATCGTGTTCTGATGGAAGAGTGCAGGAATCTCATATCCAAACTTGGAATTACTCTAATCCATACTTTAAGACAGGGAAATAATTGTGCTGATCATTTGGCGATGTTGGGAAGAACGCAGAAAGAAGACTTAGTAATATTGCATCATCCACCACATTCTATGCAGCAATTGCTACTTGCGGATATGGCTCACGTAGCGTATGCTAGGTATCCGAAGCATGTAACCTAATGAGAACCCTAGGACAAAAATATTGTTCAGTTGTAACATTTGTAAATATCGAAAAGAATTTAATAATTTGAAAGATAATTTTTTGAATGTCGGAGATCATTACGAGTAATATTTATCCTCTATTTTTTCTGACATTTTCTTTACTTATTTGCACTAATTAATTCATTATACTTGCTGCGATACTGTAACGATTGTTTAAACCGCAGAGTCATTGCTAACGTTTTTGGTATCATTTCATTTACGTAAGACTTCAAAAATGAGTAAAGCGTTAACCAGCATTTATTGGATGTTAAAAAAGAGCCATCGGTCAAAAATGTATTATCAGAAAAATATATATAAGATTGGAAGTTTTAGAAAATCCTCTACCAATGGAAACTAAAACAATATGAAATTTCATTTTATTATAATTTTCTTAAGAATAAGAAGTAGTGAATTTAGTTCCTGAATTATTGTTTATTCCGTGATTGTTCATGTGCTATTCGCCCTACAAATTTGTCTTTCAACTAAATCAAATGGGCGATTAATTTAGTGCTTATACTTAAAATGAAGCTAACAGAACTTAAAACAACTAACTTAAACATGTGAAGAAGCGTTGTGAGATGTTTCATTTCAATTTCCTATTGAGGCCTAACTTAAACCTGTGTTCGAGAGATGGTTGTCCATATACTAATAACCTTAAATTCATGGTGTGAAAATTAACATTCTGAAGAAATCACAAATGGGGTAGGAATTTTTGAAGATTCTCAGTTCATAGCACAAAAATCAATTTAAAATGGATTTTTTAAACTTGCCACTCTAAAACAACCTACTACTATGCTGCAACAGTTCTTTGTTCTAAGATCAAATAAATCTTTAAAAAAATTATCATTCAAAAAGGCAATATTAGCCTCAAACTTTAACATCACCAATTAGAAGGTATACAATATTAAAAGCTTATAAAATGCCTCAAAAAGTAGACTTGTTTCACAATCTTTCTTCAGGTTGGCCATCCTTAATTCCAGACAAGGCTATAATAACTTACAAATCTTCAGGTCCCAAGCTGCTCCAGTCATCAGATGTTGGATCTGTATGGACAGTTTCAATCTTTGGTCTTGAAGATGGATCAGGAAAGTTCCAGAAAGAATCAGAATTCTCGAAGAACACGTAAAATAAGACAGCTGATGCCAAAAATAATGCCAAGAGTAATAGATAAATCTGCCACTCTGCAATTGAAGAGGGGAAAAAAGGTCACTTTGGACTCAAATGCACGTGCATCACCCCTCAGAAGGGGAAAACAAAAAGAGACAAACCTTTCCAATCAGCTGGGACATTTAACTTTGTCACTATTGCTCCCCATTGAGAGGAAGTGGTAAGAGCAACCCTGTCAAATGTGCACCAATGTAGACTTATAAGGTAAGTAGGCAGACAGAATAAGAGTCTTGATTGCCAGAGAATAATTAATGAGAAAAATTAATCCGCTTTGACATTAGAATCTCAAGAGGACTATGTGTAGTAAGCAAAACCGAAACAAGGTTTCAACTTTGAAGAGCGCATATTTAGGCAAAGAACAATTATCATTAGGCAATCATGTCCTCGAGGAATCACCGAGACCTAGCACCTAAGACTCAGAAAAATAACAGAGAAGATAAAGCTAACTTGAAATGTTGCATAAAAATTTCAGGCAGAAGAATACCTAAAACTAGCACCATTGCTTACCTTAAGACTTATAGACCAGAAGGGCAAGAACAGAAGGGAGTAGAGAAGAAATGATGAAAAGGAGCACAATCAGAAGTTATGCAGGAAACACATACAGGTCCAAGTTAATCCAACGTAATAACTTATAGGTGCGGCAGACAATCTCAAAAGCACATAGATTTTCTTCAATATTCAGCCGTTGTAACTGAAGCAGTTAATTTTTGTATTCTTCAATAATCAGTTGCTGTAACTGGTCCATTTATGCACCTAAACAAAAGTAGATTACAGACTAAAGATATTCATGAAAGGTTCTGGGCATCACCATATCTACTCAAGCTTCTTGGTAAACTTAATTGGCCAAAATCGTATATAAGACGTACAAGACTATCACATAAACTTCCCTTTTCACCCTCAGGTCACGAATTCCCTGAGAAACATGGCTTCTAAAAGATAAGGCATAAGCTTCAGAACAAAGGACCAATGACAGAGACTAGTTGGTTATAGCAACTTATTGCTAGAATAGCACATACCTTTCACTAGGACAAAACTCCAAAGAAGTAATATTAGTACCCAAGTGCACTCTCCTGTGCAAAGAGGAGATCTCCATCTTTTTGACTTCAATAACACAGACATCACCATCTTTGCTTCCCCTGCATTTAAATGACACAGAGATTCAGATCCATGCATTAACAAATTAAGCCCCACTGCTATCACCAAAAGACAGGCCTATAGACCATTTATTGGAGGGGAGACATTCATCAAGAAGAAGAGAAGTTAAGAGTCGAAATAACTTCAATCATGCAAAAAATACTAAAGAATACGAGGTGTTTTAGCAGGATGGGGACTTCATAGTAGTTTGATGGAATCTTATACTAATTCCAAGCGGAAGAAATAGGAATCAGATGCGACTCTGTTTTAGTCCTCATTCATGCCTCGCATCACTCTTATCTCATCAGGACATTGTAAATGTCAAATCAACTCAAAATGATTCCTTCAATAACATCCATGTAAAAACAATGCTTTAACAAGATTCACAGTTGTAAAATCGATGTCAAATTCCAATCTTTAGCTTCAACGGCTTGTATTTAAGTAAGGTATTCGGCAGTAATTATGCAGATGATAATTGAATGACAACATGCCTAGAAGAGGCAAAAAGATAGAGATCTTACAATGCTAGATATTTCCCATCCAAACTAATTGACATAATGGAAATTGGCTTTTTTAACAGGCTTTTATGTCCAATTTTCTTCCACGTACTGATGTCCCAAACTGCCATCAACGTCTTATTGCCTGTTGTATGGACACAATTTTGGATAGTTACACAATGTTTTGAATAAGGAAAGTTACACAATCTCAATCTACTAACTTCATTAACTAAAGCCAGACTTCAGCATACCTTTCTGAATAGTAGTGAACAAAAACGGTTTTGTACCGTCTTTAGAGAACCTGCAGAGCTCAATATTTTCATCCTGCAACGTGGAAGACAGGATATAAACTCAACTTAAAAAGGGATAACCAATTGTCTGACAGGTCAGACGCTCATATTATACAGAACTTACTGAATTTCGTGTTAAAGTTACTGGAACACCATCGCTTGTCTTCCATATTCTGGCGGCACCATCTGTGGATGTGGAAGCTAAGAACTCTGAATCTAAGCTGAAGATATATAAAAGTAGGGAAAGGACTTTAAAATCTTGGTCCAATCATCAACAAAGGAACAATAATTCTTAAACTACCATATTACATGGATTAAATATCATATCTGCAATCGCAATAAGAGGCTCAGTAAATTAAAGAGTCTTAAATCTTTTGAAACTTGTTTTCTAGGAAGATTGTCATAATCATATTCAAAGATCAGATTCAAACTTAAAAACTCAAAGCATACACCATGAATGCAAGTCCATGTGTATTACAGGATTCTTGATCACGTAATGTATTGTTCTTGAACATATATCGTCTTTGAACATACCAACATGTTTAGTTCTTCTATGAGATCCCTCAGTTCTTTAATATAAACAAAAAGGATTAAGTATAATTCCGTATTCAAATTCAGTTACTGTAGTTTCCATCCGATGCTATTTAGCTCCAACATGGAAATTCCTGCACACTAGGTTTCCTACTCATCTCTTTTTTTCACTTTTAATTCCACACGTCAACAAACTACTTCCAACACAAGCAAAGGAGCACACAGAGCAACAGCAACAACTTGAAAATCTAGTATGGTGCATGACATGTGAACCAAAAGACTAAATTCCACATGGGACCATAATTGGATGAGAAAAGCACTTCATTCTGATCCTTAAAGTGCAAAATCTAAATCATATTGGTAAAATAAAAAAAAATAAAAAATCATATTGGTTAAAAGAAACAAGGCTAAGATCCTTCACTTCATTTTTCCATCAATTAGCTTCTTTAGAATATAATTTAGTAAGTTGTTTTCAGCATTAAAGTGGATCATTTTACTTCAAACTCCTGAAACTTCTAAACATAATCTTCCATCTAGCAAACACGTCATAATCATATTCCAGTCAGAAATGTAATAACAAAAATATTGTTCCTATGCTAAAAGAACCAAACAATGTTTCATGCCCGATTGTCACACCCAATAAACCGCATATTTTTGTAACCAGAGCATAAATGACATCTTCTTTCAAGCTTCATATAACACTGCATGTCAGAGCCATGACAAACAAAAGTGACGAAGACCCCTCTCGGTTTTGGCTTGCTTGGGAGGTTTCTTTTGGTTAATCAAGCATTGGTGCATATTATCACAGCAAAAGGGCTTGTAAACATAGGATAACAAGCTTCCCAGATGATAACAGCTGAATTTGAGCATCATAAATTGCTCAAAGCCTTGAGTTTCATTATTAAAGAGAAATCAACAAGCACCAAATGGCACCATAAAGAAAATAAACGGATTGCTGTCTGCTGATCAACTTCAATCATGGAACATGCAAGTATACACATTCTGAAACTTATAGGTCCCTAGAGCTCATATCCGGTAAGATTCTCACAGATCATAAATAACTGAGGATTCTGCACAGCTATAATCTGAGTAGAGTAAGTTATACCTGAAATCCATGTCTCTGAATGACTTGTGAGCTTTAGGTTCATCCACAATAATGCGCATGGTAGGCCACTCAAAAAGTCTGAAATGTCCATCCTTTAAGATTCAAAGGGATAGAAAGTCAGAACAAGAAGATAACATTCTTTGAACATCGGTATAAGAGAAATAATCTTTCACAAATTGCTCACAACTCCGCCAATGGCTAATTTGGAACCATCAACACTAAAGGCCATGCATTTTTGTGGACCAACATCTTCGAGAGGAAACTCCTTGCATACAAATTTTATATTATCTTCATGACCATATAACTCAAACAACCTGCATCAAACAGCAAATCAATATATCCCCTTCAGGCCAAGAAATAAATAATAAGCGTGACAATAATCATACAAAAGCTCATACTAGTCATCCGTATGTTCTTTTGTTGGGTGAAAAACCTAATCAGTAATCTGAAAAGATAACTACCGGCCAAAATGAGACCTGAAACCTGTATAACACACTCCCACACTGGAACATAGACAAAAATATATACATGATGGGTTTTTTCTTTCATCAATAGATGCAGATTACTGAAACAGAGTATCATAGTCAAGGATCGTCAGTCATTGCTACTCGGCCTCGCCTCACCAGCAAGCAGGTCCATGATGTTATGACCAATATTTGTTAAAGATGCCAAAGTAAAAAAAAAAATCCTCAATTAAGGATGAAACCAGAGTTCCACAGTGATAAAGTAACAGATTTCTACAAAGAAAACATGTCCAAAAAAAAAAAACTCATTGACTGACAATACTAGTCCAGTTTATATATCTCACATTAATACAAGGGAAAACGACCAGTTTCACCTCTAAAGGCTATAGTATCTAAAATTGCTCAGCTTTGCCTCCCATTAAACTTTTGGTCCATTCATACACTTGCCCTCGTCATTAATGGAGCTCCAACATACAATGGATGGACTCCACGTATCCAAATTCTTCAGGAAAAAAGGGACAAAACTTACCCCTCAACTTTTGAGGGTGGATCAAAATACCTTCAGGTTGGAGCTTCGTTGTAATTCAAGGGCAAAAAAGAGACTTTTCTCTAAAGGCGGTAATTTAGACAGCTTAACAGAGGGAAAATTTGCTCAATTTCAAAAAGCAAATTTAACCTAATTCCCTCAATAAAACTAACAATCCTTTGTATCATGAATCACAACAGCAAAAACACAAGAACAAATTAAAAAGAAAAAGCTGCGAGAAAATGGAGGCATTTATAAGCTTCAACCAGGATACAAGCAAAGTCAAAAGCAACAAGTTGAAATCTAAAGGCTTTCAACTCATGCATTTCTTGCTCAAAAAAATACCAACTGCCAAAATAATCAAATCTTTTTCACAACAAAAGCAGTAAATAAATCAGCTTCAAGAAGAACTAAGAGAAAACGAAACTGGGTTTCAGTATTTACTTGCAACCAGTGGTAGTGGAGCACACAAAGTCGTCCCCAGTTGGATGTACTGCAATGCACACCGCATTACCACTTTCCTCAAATACATATGTCGCCTATAAAATCAATACCCACAAGAACAATAATCAAATTTCACCACCATCATTATAAAATCACAGGAAAAATTAGCTATATATATGTTACCTGAGATAGTGGCAAGTATTTAAGCTATACAATGTAACGATTTTTTTACACTAGAATTTTGAGAGCATGTGATCACCAATTATGCTATGTGCATAGTCAAAAATAGTGAGTACACCCATAATTAAAAGTAGTGGGTTCAGTAACCAAAACTTTACAACACTAATTTAAAATCATAAATACATCTATTTTTGGAAAAAAGAGAAAGGGGAACCTTGGGAGAAGTAGAAAGAGAAGCAGTGATGGGATCGAAGGAGAAAATCTCGAGCGAAGAGGAGGAAGTTCCGTTAGACTTAGCAATCACCACCAGATGCGCGTTTTCTGGCCGTTTGATCCATGATGCACACGTCACCTTCCCGTTCCCCGTCGCATCACCGCCGTCCATTTTATCCACAACCCAAAAGCAAAACCCACTTCCTCTCTTTCTGTATTTGCGTGTATTACTGTGTGTATTACTGTGTGTATATCAAGTTTCAAGGTATAAGAATGCCGGACAGAAAAATAGAAGTTTGATATTTGTTCGTTATAGGGAGTTGAGTTTTTTGAGTTTTGCAGAGAAATTGAGATTTCGAATTTTGTTCAATATTTTTTGGCGTTTGTTTCTCGCTTTTTAAAGTGTGAAAGTAAGAAAGGTGTGGTGGGGCCCTTAGATACAAATGGGAAGTTGGAAACCGGCGAAGGTGGGGCCGGGGAGCATAGTCAACGGATATTTTGTGATATTCGCATTTACGCACTGATAATTCCGCGGGAATGCATTGGTTTTACCCGATTATTACAATTTGCACGTCTGTTTATATCTGGCAAAAAGAAGGGAAAAAAACACACAACTGGTTGTTGACTAATTAAACAAGAGGATAATCCAAAAATAGAAAAGAAAAGAGACGACTTTTTTTTTCTTATTGCATGCCAACCTTTTCATTGTGGATTAATCGAAGATGGGCTTTGACACCTCTGACTTCATTGTACATTCAGTCGATTCGATCCGTTTTGAATTACTTCGGTTCTATTCGGTTCGATCCATTTTAAATTTATTCAGTTCAATTTAAAATTTATTTTATGCATAAACGAATATGTGATACACCCCTTCCATCTATATGTAGTTGATTAATATTATATTATGTCTTTGATGCATCACTATAAAAAAAGTTGTAATTAATAAAATAACATTATGTGGATTTTAAAAAAAAATGATTCAATTACATCCATCCAAATAAAATATGAACAACTAGAAAAAGACAAAGGAAGCAAATATATAATAAAAATAAATAATAAAATTGAAATTGCATAAGAAAAGTGAATATTTAAGATGAACAAAATAAGAGAAATTAACAAAAAGAAACATAAAGAAAAAAAAGGCTAAAAGGGAACAACAAGAGCATTTGGAGAGTCCCAATCCCAGGTGTTGTGCATGGAATTTCAGCACTTCAACCTTGGCACCTTTAGTCATTTTGTGACTTGGGTGCCATTTGTTCCTTATGTAAGTATTTTTTTGAAAAATATTAGTATGTATATAAAATTTTATTCGAGCGACCGGGTAGCGTGCCACCTCCAATTCCATGCATAGATCCGCCCTTGAGGCCAAGTGAAGACTACGGGACGAAGCTACACTTCGGTTAGGGTGGTCAATTGACCATCCTTTATCGAAATATTACACTGCACATATAATTAAAATATTAGGTTTTAAAAGTACATAACAAATTCTTGGCTTCGCTACTTACCTTCTCTTTGCCCCTAGGATTTGTTTCATTCATGAAGAACTAATTTAAATCGATGTCCATTCAATCACTTAAACTAAAAAAATCAATAAATATAATATTATATGTATGTATGTGTGTGTGTATATATATATATATATATATATATATATATATATATATATATAATTGTATATATCAATACATAATTTATACAGAGGCAGATTCAGAATATAGGGTCTATGAGTTCAACATTTAAGGTTTTAGCATTGAATTCATTACATTTTTAAAGTTATGGATTAATCAATATCTATGTGTTGCATCTGCCCCTGAATTTATGTATATCGGCTAGGAAAAGTAACCAGTGAAGCCGATGTTATTTGTGTAAGGGATTTTTACCTTCCTATACACTATTTGAAACCTTATTACCCTCTCTCAAGTTTCAATTTAATTATATAGGCATATACAATTTACCAGTTATACATTTTAGGAATTTAATGAGAATCAATTAACTCCTATGATCTCGCTAACGTAGATATCCCATTCCTCTCACGTTTTTCTGTCCATATCCCCCACGCTTCTGTACTCTCTCCCTCCATTAACGTTCTCTTCCGTTTTGTTCAAAAATCTTTTATAATCTCTCTCAATCTTTCTGAATTCTCGCTCAAAATTCTACGAAAATCAGTAATAGCTTAAAAATTTTCTTCCCTTACAATGAAGAAGAAAGGAGTTCCGAAGAATAGCCCTAAAAAAACTAACATCGGTGATATTCCTATTTTTGATTTGGATGTTTTCTCACAGGATTCATCCAAAAAAATAGTAAAATCGGCACATGCAAAACCAGAGACAAAGTCCAAGCTTTCCCCTCGTGAAGCTAGGGCAGAAGCTCGAACAAAACTCAAGCATGACAGGGATGTTGGTGAAGCTTCGACATCTGCTAAATTAGTAAAGCGGAAGAGCAAAGAAATTGCTCGTGATGATGATTTCGTCGAAGAAGAAGTTATCTCGAAACCTACAAAAAAAAAAATCAAAGTTTCTCCTTCTCTCAAACCTTCAAAAAAGAAAAAGGTTCAAATATCACCTAAAACCATACCCCAACAGTCGTTGGAGAAGGTAAAATTTTAGTAGTTACAATTTTGATTTTTTTTAAGTTACAAAACCTGTTCTCATTCTCATGACTATGCATATTTTTTATTTTTCTGTATTTGTAGAAATTTTGTCTAAATTGTGTATATTTATTGTTGGTTATCAACTTTTCTACGTTTCCCTTGAAATTGTAAATTTCTTGTATATTATTCGAAATTATTTTTCTAGAGAATGTACTACATGATTTAGTTGGTTTTATTGGTTATTATTTGCTCTATTTGTAGATGTTGGTTTCATTTTTTGTAAATAAATTGTCTATATTATGTCTAGTTTTTGTTTTCTAATTTCTTGCTCTAAACATAATTTTATCAGTGCATTTGTAGCTTCAATGTAGTCAATTGTTATATATTTTTACTAATTTTGAAACTTACTTGTATGCAATGTATTAATGTCTTTCCTACTGTAGCTAAATTTTAGTAGAATTGTATTTATTTTATTTTTTTGGTCTTCAAACAAGTTTTATTAACTTACTGTTTCTTTTGGTGTAGAATCAAACTTTTTTTGCACCACATGATATTGATTATGACATCACTAGGTTCCAGACCTTATCCGACTCTACTGTTCCTGGCCAAATATAGGTGTTATTGTTTGAAAATGGGTTAAAGTTGTTTAAGAAGACATGTTTTGGGCATTTTCTTTCTCTGCCTAAAATATGTATCCAAAATCAGGCAATTCACCTTCTCATGAAGTATGAATTGAACGCATCTGGTTCTCACTTTTTTTACAGCAGAGATAAAGGATGAGAGGCTGAACCTTGGGGTGAGTGAGTTTGCCCTATCACTGGCCTTAGATGTTTTACAGAAGTAACGGACTTTGGTTACACAACTAAGTATAACAGTAAAACAATGAGGAGCTATTTTCCGAACAAAGAAAAAGTTGAGAAATCATACTTGAAACAAATTGTAACCAGCCGTAGTTGGGTGAATGATGAGGATGCAGTCAAGTTGTGTATTCTCTAATTGATAGACTTCTTACTCTGTCCTTCAGAGAAAGATAATGGTTTGATAGACCATTTTAGATTCTACTTGGTGGACTCGGGGCAGTATGCGAATTTAGCATGAGATATCGAAACTTATACACAATTGCTTCAGTCTGTTAGGCATAAGCTCAACCCTTCTGTGCATTTTTATATCATTCGAGGTTTTCCACTCGCTATGCAAATCTGGTTGTATGAGTGTTTCTTACAGTCAACATTGATATAGCTACAAGGGTTGGTAATTCGATCTCCCGCATACTTAAGTGGATAGCTAGTAAGGATAAGATATGGATATCTGCATTGGAAGAGAGAATGATCAAACCATCATAGATCAAGGTAAATATTTTTCACTTCTGGACAAACAATATAATACAAATTATCTACACGTTATATATATGATGACTAGGTCCCTCACATTTTTTTTTCCACTCAGTTCATCTACATGCTTGAAGCCCCAGAAGAGCTTTCTAGAATGACTTTGCTAGACAAAGTTGAATACATCCTTGAAGAAGCTGAAACAAAGGTCGAGCATCCAACAGATGCTCCATCTCCATCTGACATAAGCATGCAATAGGAATAGATGACAATAAAAATATTGTTAAACAATTAAAAAAATTAAGAAAAGATGTTGATTAGGTAACCTCTTAAGATGATCTTAGATGGTTTCTTTAATTTATGTTATGTAATTATTTATTTAACTCTTTCTATTTTATTACGTAGGTCGGTTCAGACCTTGGATTGTTCAAGAAAGAGGTATACCTAATTATTGATTTTTAGTCTTCTTTATATATATATATATATATATATGAAAGCCTCTAATTCTCAGATACATTATAATCATTTTTTATTCTTTAGGTTTTTCAAGAACTAGGTAGCATTCGACTGCTACTCAATGACTTCATCAATTCTGTGTTACGTGCAATAAAAAGTCAACAGGATACGAACACTAATGCTAAGGTTTCATTCGAAATATATTCATTTTGGACAACAATTTTTATCATGTTTATATTTATATTAGCATTCATAAAGTACATAGCCTAACAAAGTCCCAATGTAGTTTACTGGTAGTTCTTCGAAAAATGATGAACATTACAAAGAAAAGAACAAACAACAGAATCCGTGCAGTAGTGCTAAATCAGTGTTGGGCAGCAGCAGTAAAATAGGTATTTAACAATTTTAACACAATTTGATGACAAATAATCTATATAATATTTACATTATATCTACATTATATCTACATATAGCCTAAATTATCAATAAATAATCTACATTATATTTTCAATTGTTGTCTTAGATACAGGACACATGTCTGACATTCAAAATGGGGAGAATGTTCATGTAGGTGTTGACTTATCTTCCCAATTTCAAGGGGCATTAGAGGAATGCAGGTATGATTTAGTAAATTTTATCTACATATTTCACAATACATATTACATCTCAGCTACAGGAGAATATTTCAATAAATTAACTACAATTAAACTAGAATTTATCTACAGTGTTGTTTTTGTTTATTACAAATGATCTACAATTTTATTAAGTTGTACACACTTATTATAACAGAGAAGGAAACTATGCATGTGGATTCTCCAAAATAGGATGCAAAAGTTGGCATACAAGGAGAGCATTTAAATGAGGAGAATGAGACTATGCCTTTGCAATCTCCCACTTAACAAGCAAATGTTATACAACAAGGAGACGATCGCAATGAAAACTTCAGTGTTATTATATGTTACAATATAATTGTAGGAAAAAAAACAATAGCTTTCATATAAGTTTCAGTTTTCCCAAAAGAATTAATGCAACCAACATATAATGTTGTTCTTCTCTTTTAAATTTTGTAGGTGAACCAGCCGACTGCATCAATGTACGTGATTCGGATAATGGCTCCGGGTCTGGAAAAAGGGCAGTACCACTTGATGATTTTGAGCTGCTAGAGAACTTTTCACAGATTGTTAAGTTCGGCGAGGTAAATGAAGATGAAACAACCCCTATGCATCAGGGAAGAACAAGGGTTCCTAGAAAGCATGCCAAATCCCCCTTTCTCCCTTATTTCAGTTCTGGGGGAAGCACTTCTATTGGACCTCCTCCAATTTTCAACATCAAGCATCCACTGGAGTTATTAGCGACAATGTTGATCCTGACTTGTTGGAAGAATTCAATATGTGGTTATATTTAGATACCAACACGGTTTCAAAGAGGTTAGATTATATAATTTTTTTATATTATCGAGTGCATACAATTTATGGATTTTCAACTAAAACTACATAATAATTGTACTTGATATGTCTTTAAATAAGAGTAAGGCGTCTTATACTTTAAAAGATAACCAGCTCAAGCCGTGGTTTGATCTTGGAGTGAAAGTTGATAAAAAGGACTGGTTTTATACTTTGGTACATCCTGGGCGAGTACTTATAATATGGTACACACATACCCATGCAGAATTTAATGATTAACTATAGTATTCTGTTATTTTAGAAATCTATAGGATTTTTTTTTTAATATTGTAGTTAAATTGTATGAACCATTGAAAAATAATAAAATCTATTTTTGAAGCACATTGATGTTATTTTATACTATTTGAGGAAGAACAGGAAAGTATGGTCCTGAAAACAAAATACGATTTACAATCACTGATTGTATATTCAAGAGAATTGAACAAATTTATGAGAGGTATATTAATGCTCCTGCCAATAAGAAGCTTGTTGTTGTCAAACCCCAGGACGTCGTATCATAATACATATTGGGGTACCGATTACTTGCAAATATTGCATGGGACAAAGTTGATTTTGTGATTATGCCCATAAATATTGTGGAGAAATTTCGTTGGTTGTTGGCTGTGTTTGACATTACTGATAGGGTTCTATATGTTTGTGATTCTATGGTCTCTTCACGAAATCACAAACTTGTTGAATCTGTTGTCGACAAGTTTGCTATTATGATCCCCCTCTACTTGTCATGCACCAGCTTATGGCAAGCGTCCGGACATCAACTACAAGAACACAAAGGCATAAATTAAAAAAGGTGTTACTGACCCTCTTGACATTCAGTGGTTGGTCGGTGAGATACCCCAGCAGAAAGAAGGATCATTGTAGTGCTGTTTTCCTTCTATCTATTTAACCAATTGTATTTTACATTGAATGCTAAATCTTTTCCCCTATTATTTTTTTCAGTGGCTGTGGTGTATACGTGGCGGCATTTATAGAATATGTTAGCATTGAAGAGCTATCGATTTTAAAGGAAGACCTTTCTATAGATCAATCCCGTAGACGCTATGAAGCGCTCCTTTGGGATTATGCTAGGAAAAAGTAAGAGCTTGGTGCAATTAGTGAAAGTGAGGTGACTGATAGACTAGCAAGAAGAAAAGGTGCAACCAACTGTGAACGAGAGAACCAAGTCCAGAAAAAGAAAAATTAGTTGCCCTTTTCAGTAGAAAAATTATAGTTAAAGTATTTAGTTGTAGCTGGATTGTAGTAAAGTTGTAGACAAATTGTTTATTAAGAAGGAGTCAGCTACAATTTATTTGTAGCAGATTTGTGCTATAGTTGTTTTACTTTTTATTTTGTTATTTTGTCCAGAATTCTACTACATAGAATAGAAAACATTTGCGATTTTTTTGGTTGATAGTTGTTAGTACTTGAACTTGATATTGGTACTATATAATTTCTTTACAGCATAACTACAATTATGTCTATAACTACTATACAAAATACATAATCTATTCAGTTTTAACAGTATTGTTAGGAAAGGCTGAAAAGTAATAAATAAACCCAGTATTTGAACAAAATAATTACAAACAAATTGCATTAAGAGTTGAAATATGTTTAGAAAACATTCATTATAGGAGACAATTTTCATTCAAATTAGCAACACAATTACACCAAAACAATAACTCTGCAGAACAGAACAAATACAACTTCATATGTCTTAACGGATAGTTATCATCAATGGTATTCAGTAATTTTTTTTTTTTAAACTGTATCAATTTTTACTTCCTTTTGGAAGCATTCCTACAAGATCTTTTGTTATGCCCTTTTAGTCTGCAGTTGCCACATGAAACCTTGTACTTCTTTGCATTTATTTCATCACATGGTTTGTATCTTTGTTTTTGAGGTCTCCCTAGCAGCCTTTTCCCGGTAGGTGGCTTTACAACTTCTTCAACTATATCTTGTGGCACATTCCATTTGCTTTCGTGTCTACTGGTATTTCATAAGTCTACAGAAGGCTCTCCTTCGTGTAATAGTGAGAACAATAGTTTTCATAAGACTCGTTCCTTTACTTCAAAGCCGCCAAAGCATGTGCACAAGGACGTTCATCAAGCTGGAATTGTCCACAACTACATCTCTTGTTTTGAAGGCAAACAATGAAGCGCTTCGCACCATCTATCACAGTATGTATGTAATCTGTTGAAGCCCTCACCTACAATTTCATTACAAATATACAACAAGTTGTCAGCAACAGCTACAAAACAAAATAACTATAATTATACAACAACATTTCTATAATTAACAGTATATATTTAGTTTGATGGAATCAATGCTCTGAGGTTATTGACTATAGCTTATTCTCATCTTCTGCGATAATGTCCTGTTGTCCTCCAACTCTTCGTTGTATTTTTCCCAAGATATGTGAACGTACTCTTTGCATTCAATAGCTTTTCATTAGTCCAGCGTTCAAGAAGAGTCCTCATGTACTCTAATAGTTCTACTACGGGCAGCTCTCCTGTATCTTTAGTTACTGCATTCAATGACTTTGCATTGTTTGATATCATCGTCCGTGTTCTGTTCACCATAGCATGTACCCGAGACCATCTGTGATAGCTAATATTGTATAGGTATATTTTAACACGTGTGTCGATCTGTTCAATCTTTGACATTTTTTCATTAAATTCATCAAGCGTGTATGATTATGCCATGGCAAAGTACAAATTCGCTTAACTTTAGATGACCCTTCTTGAACTTTGACCTTACATTTGTCCAAATATATCACATGCAAGCATAATGTGGCATGTCGGTATAAACAGTAGATATTGCCTTCAAGATAATATGCTACCTATCACACATGTGGCAAAAAGAAATTTAATTTCTGTAATAAAACTTGAAAAATATATTTAAAAAAAATAATCTCAAAAATAACTTTATAACAATAATTGTACAATTAATCTATATTACCTGCTGCATTCATTGTGCTAGCTGTTAGCATGATTCCCTATGTACCGACTTCAAGAAGGTGCCATCAACTACTACAACTGGTCTACAATTCTCCCAACCCTTGATGGATGTACTAAGTGCAACAAATGCATACAAGAAACAGTCATCTTCAGTCTTCTGCAATTTCACTACCGAACCCAGATAAGTCTTTTCCAGAATATACAAATAACTCGGCAAGCGACTATAGGAATCAGCAGGATAACCTCTCAAAAATTCCTAAGCCTTTTCCTTTGCTCTCCAAGCTTGCATGTATGTTAAGTTCACACCATGATTCGACAACATGTCAATTTGTATGTCGTTTGGTGTGTATATTGTCTTAGGATCCACATATATTGGCATCACCATGCTGCCAACTACCATGGTAGTACGTTTGGGGTTGTATATATGTGTTGTCTATCAAAGAGCATATGTGCAAGTTGTTGAATTTTTGAACCTTGAACAATGCTGATTCGTTTATGCTGGTGGGCTTGAAATGCCATGTACAATTATCCCCAACACATACGAGGTAGTAGCTACAGAATAAAAACAATTCAAAAAATGTTATGCAAATTGTAGCTACACATACGAGGCTGTTTATGCACAATAACTTATCTTAGACAATTTATATACAAAAAAATTACAACTTATAAACAATATGAATTTGACAAATAAAATGTTCTTACCTTCTTGCAGTAGACCTTTTCACCCTAAATTGAAACTTATTCATGACAGAATAGTGCTTTATTGCACTGACAATTGTTTGCTTGTCTTGGTAAACTTGGCCTACTTCAATTACAGTATGTTCTGTTATGATAATACTTTTATATTTCATAATTGTCGGAGATGTTTGCATATCAATCAACTTCACTGTTTCTGATACTTCTGCAATTGTGTTATAATTGCTTGATAATCAGACCTCTGTATATTCATGTGTTCAGTATTTGACAGAATGCTTGTAGAAACATAACAGTTAAAGTACATTTGTTATGTAGTATTATTTGTAGATAATTTGTAGTAAAATTATAGAACACTTGAAATTAAAACAACATCAACACTAGAAAAACAGAGCAAACCTGCAATGTTGTGCTCGCATTCGACATACTATATTCCAAACCGAAATCACGCGTGGTTATACACAGCGGATACATTCTTAAGTTTTTATTTTTTTTTGTCTCCATATACGCTCGAACTCCCATATCGTTCCGAATTTCCATAGGAAGACAACGTTCATTGACAGTGTATTTGATTTCGATGATTTTGGCGGAGGCATCGATCATTAGATGCTCTACAATTGCGGAATTCAATTGACTATAATTTGAATCTTCATTGACTACAATTTTGTCAATATCAAAATCTTTGTATCTCCCAACGCTATCCCACCCACCATTGAGCTGAAGCTTAATCGCTAATTTTGACATTATGTCGCGAAATTCAATTCAATTGCTAACTGCTTGCAATTGTTTTCTTCAAAACCTTTATTTATGGAAAATCAGAGAAAACCAGAGAATAGAAGGATACTACAGATATGTTGCCTTGATTATGGTACGATGCTAACCAGAGCAAATCTGCGTAATAGAAGGAGTGTACAAATTTGTTGCCTTGATTATGGTGTGATGATTGCGTCAGTAAAATCTCTATTGAAATATAAGCGATTCCAAAATCCCGCGTCTAAATAAGGAAGACTATCGCAGAACGGAGTCTAGTTTAAACAAATGTATATATTTTGTAGCTAAAACGTGTTTAGGTCGGGTAAATACAAAAACTTGAATATTTCTCGTAAGAAGATTTCAAATAGTGTATAGGAACGAAAAAATCTCTTTGTGTAAAGATCTTGTTGTTTATCAACCATCTAAGTGGCCAAAATGGATGATAAGCCGGTTTTATTGGGCGGCCCAACAGAGTCTACATACTTTCGGTTTGGGATAGGCCACATGGATCTTTATACAAATAGCTGATTGGATTTATTATGTTTCTTTTTAGCCGGTATGCATAAATTATATATTGATTGTACAAGGTTATAACTTATGTACATACAACACATATACTATATATATATATATATATATAGCCTTTTCCACGATTTCCGAGAAAGATTCGCATCATCGCATGTGTATTATGCTAAAACATTCAAATGATAATTATCGCGCTGTAAAGACTCCCAGTATCTCACTAACCAAACTGCAACATTATAATCAAAGGCATAATTTATCCTAAGAAGGCTTAATTAGAGTAATAATAGTAATGTATTTTTACAATTTCCTAGTTCCAAAATGATGAAAGAATACATTATAAAATGTTACGCAGTAGTTAAGCTTTACTAAGTTCGGCATTTGTAAAGCGAAAAAAGTGCTAATATTTACAAAATCATATTGTTGAATGAAAAACAAAGAACAGATATGAAACTGACACCACATGACACATTGTTGTCATTCACTCATTTTACTAAGTTGTAGCTAGAACCCTCTAGGTTTCTTAATTGTTTGGACAACCTTTAAAAGCGAAAACATATGAAATTTCACCATAACTTCAAACTTGATGCTTTATTCGTTATTCGTCTTTTCACTTTTCCGTCTTTGCTATATTATATCTAGTTCTCGCCCAAAAAGTGGGGGAAAAAAAAAGGAAAAGGGATGGAGAGTTGCTAACACCTCCAAGATTTCTAAGAGAACTGTTTGCCACCTACATCGTCAGGGTATTTTATAGCAATCGAAGTTCGCAATTAACTTTTTTGTGTGTGTTGTAAGGTAATCAGATCGAGTCTCACATTATCGCTCATCCATTATCATACTCATCCTGCTAAATTTGGGCTATAATATCAATTATTGGGCTAAAATTGCCCAATAATACTCTTAATAAAGAGAGATACAAGATCGTGTCAATATGGTAAAAAATATTTTATTTCTCACCTTTACCAAAGATTAGTAATAGATCAAGTAAGTGAGGTGTGTGGTTAAAACTGCAGGTTCACAGGGTTGAGCTAATTGGCGGAGATTACTTAGTCTAGTATTAGTTAGTTATTGAGAATGATATTTTTATAAGGCACATTTAGAGTGTAGTTGAAGCAAAATATGAATTGCCAATAACACGAACTTACATGTCTAACTTTGCAAAGTTAAACTGATTAAATGATTCTCATCTCAATTAATTACCATTAAAATATTCTTCTTGGAAAAATATCAAGCATTTCTAGTTTAAGATCTAAGCGAGTAACATAGTTTCTTATATGCCCCATGTTGAACAATTCAGATAGACTAAAGCTCTAGTGGAGGGTTCAGCCTAAGTATTCCAGCAGTGTAAATCCTCAAATCACAAAGCTCCGTGCTAAATTCCAGTGCATGAGACGAAAGTTTGTAAGAATTGGAAAATAATGATAATAAGGATATCATAATTGCAGGATTAATTTTTGGGTCATGGTCCTCCTATCACTCCCACTCCGGGTGGGAAGGAAGAGAATTTACACATTGAGGGACAAACACGAACATTTAAGCTAAAGCTAGACCAAGATGATCAAAAGAAAAATTTCCAGGCTTTTCTTCCTTTGATTTTTTGTCCTACAACTTTCGGCAAAAAATCATATATATGTGTATTAGGTTGGATACCACCGAGTGAAGTCGGGTCCGGGCGCAATACGAGGCTGGGCTGCCCCGGTCCGAAATTAACAAAACGGACACGGAGGCTGGAGCAGCAGAAATGGGGCAACCGATATTGGTCGGCCAAGGGGCATCTCGTGACAAGGGATCAGTTTCGAACCGGATATCTCGCGAATTCCGAATATTTCGCCGGGAGCAAATATCTAGACCGTTATAGACGTTTAAGCATTATTTCAGAATATTTCGTCCCGTAATTCAAGGGATTTACTTTGTAATTAGACTTTTACCATGTTTAGGACTCTTTTAGCTACCTATAAGAAGAGCATTCAACCATCACTGTATGAGAGAAAATACTGATAAAGTTACTATTCATTGCCATTGTTACTGATCACTAAGCTTGCCTATTTCTTATATTTCATCGCTAGATATTTAATTCTTGTGGTTTGACTATTTCTTTTTGCTTATTGTCCTTTAATCATTTACGTTATATTTATACATCGTATCAAATCGATTCACGGATCCTTAGCACTACGAACAAATTCAATTGTTATCCGGATTTAAGGGTAAACAATTTGGCGCCCACCGTGGGGCTAAGGATATTAGTGAGCTTTTGATACGTTTCTCTTTCAAACACAATTTTACGCTTGCTCTTTGCAGAATTCTTTGTTTTTCAGGTTACAAATTAATCATGGCACAATCACTCCCCATCAACAACGAGGTCAACAACCAAGGTGAAAACAACACTATGCCCGGACGTGAGGTCCCAATCGACGCCAATTCTCAAATGGCGGCCGATGCTGACCAGGAACCCGGCTCATCGCACAGCGTCCGGGGGGAGAACCATTCGGGAATTCAGTAGAGCGGGGAGAATGAAATCAGTCTCAGGATGATATTCGATATGCTACAAGCTCAGCAAGCAGCGATAGCCCAATTGCAAAGCCGCACTCAGAACCCGGGCAGAGCAGAAAACGTTCCTCCTCAGGCGACAATCGAGCAAAATAAACCGGTCACAGTGCAACCGGATGAAAGCGGTTCGGGAATTAACTCCAGGATTATCAAAATGCTGGAGGAGTTGACTCAATGGGTCGAGACAGGAGAAAAAAGAATTGAAGCCAACGATAAAAAAGTCGAAACATACAATTCGAGGGTAGATCAGATACTGGGGGCACCTCCGATATTGAAAGGTTTGGACGCCAAAAAATTCGTGCAGAAGCCTTTCCCGTCCAGCGCCGCTCCGAAGTTGATCCCGAAGAAGTTTCGCATGCCCGAAATTCCTAAATACAACGGAACTTCGGACCCAAATGAGCATGTGACAACTTATACTTGTGCCATAAAGGGGAACGATCTCGAGGACGATGAAATCGAGTCCGTCCTCCTGAAAAAATTTGGAGAAACTCTATCCAAGGGAGCGATGACGTGGTATCATAATTTACTACCCAGCTCCATCGACTCTTTCGCCATGTTAGCCGATACGTTCGTAAAAGCCCATGCAGGCGCCATTAAGGTCGAGACGAGGAAGTCTGACTTATTCAAAGTCAGACAACGTGACAGTGAAACATTAAGGGAGTTCGTATCTCGATTCCAAATGGAGCGGATGGATCTGCCACCAGTTACAGACGACTGGGCAGTGCAAGCTTTCACCCAAGGGCTGAATACCGGCAGTTCTGCAGCATC
>MCJB01050092.1:4144-28332 GCA_002018475.1 Nicotiana obtusifolia
GTTTCCTTGTGTGTAAACCAGTTATTTGGTGATAGAAATTTACATCCTTCAGGTCATTGGTAGGACACTATGAGCTATAGATCTAAGGCATGACCTTGGCTCTGAAACATCCTTTACATCTATTGAATTCATTCTGGGATTCTTGAGCCAGATTTTGGCTCTGGCCATCACTTGACTTTGGGCTGCCACAGGAATCTGATCTGAGAGATAAAGACTCGAACATCTGTAGCTCTACAATTTCCTTGCCTTCACATATGATCTTAACCTCACAGAACTCTGGTGCATTTTGCAATATCTGATAAGCCGTCCCGTTACCTCTTCTTGACATCATTTTCCTATGATCATAGGAATATAATTAATCAATAAGATTAAGAAGAGAAGCTTAAAACTGATGGAGAAGTGGAGTAGCAGTTAAGTAATTTTTGCTCATACTTGAGACTGGCTTTAGAAGTACCAAGAATCAGCTTTCTTATGTAGCAGATAGGAATAAGATCCAGTATAGCTTTGCCTTCCATGTCACTCTCTATAAGAATTGTATCCACTTTAACCTGTTCAAAGTGACATATATATGTAGCCTTAGATCTATTTCTTGGTGGCGACGCCAGAAATTTTGCTAAGGGTGTTCAAGATTTAATATATATGTATAAAAAATAGTATTTGAATTATATACGCAAGATAATTTTTCGGCAAAAAGTGTTCAAGTGAGTAGTGACACAGTATTGTTTCTGCAAGTTACTAATTTGCAATAGGAAAATATGAGAAATTATGTGTAGTTTATTTGTGCACCTTGAAAGCAGTGCAGATGTCAACAAACTTTTTAAGGAACTGCCTCCTCTTGCTTCTTTCTTGAGCCATGTACTTCTCCTTTTGCTCTTCATTCACTTGGCTTATTGGAATCATTCCCACTGTTGTATAATAAAATTTGGAAAATTTATAGTGTACAATAACATAAATTAGATCTGAATTCAAACAATTTTCTCTTCAAGAAGGTAAAACGATCAAAATACTCATCTACTATACGAAATATCTTAATTTTACCCTTTGTTATATTTAGGGTCATACATGCCCTCGCCTTTAACAAGTTGTCTCGTATTTACTCTTTACCCTAACAAAATCTAATCTAAAGTATCATAGAGGATAATTTCAAGCTGTAGGCAAGAGTCAAGAGGTAAGTTTGGATTTTTCCAGCAGAGTATATTGAAGACAATTCGGTGCATAAAGCATCTAGCGTTCACGCAGGATCTGGGGAAGGGTCTCATCCCAAAGGTGTGTGATGTAAGCAGTCTACCCTGATAAAGCATCAATGGTTGATTCCACGGCTCGAACCCATGACCTATATGTCACATGGAGACAACTTGACTGTTGTGCAAGGCTCCCCTTCTTTCAACAGAGTATATTGACACGTGGAATCCATTTAGTTCAAGCCGGAACTAGAGCTCTTTTAAAGTCAATAGCAAATACGAGGCCGTTTGCTAAATGACAAGGGTATCAATGATACCAAAGTATAACTAATTAGGGTAAAATTTAAATATTTTGTATAATAGAGAGACAAATTTGCCAATTTCACTTTCAAGAATGAAATAAGGGGCTAAAGGAATATTGGAATCAATACTCTTTAGAACGATATAATAAAGGATATCTGTCTCTCTTAAACTTTGTGCTAAGTAAATAATGGCAAATAAAATGCAACGGAGAGAATAACTACATAATAAAGGATTTTATGTATGTTCGATTTGTGTGTGTGTGAGAGAGAGGAGAGAGAGAGAGCGCGCGCTTACAAGGAGTAGGAATATATTTGGTTTGAGGAAAGATAAGAATGAGAAAAACAATGGCAGAATTTGGATTGATTAAACCATGTTTGAGAGTCCAAAACAGTGCATCCATACTTGATTCCTCTTGGCTAATGTTCTTGTTCCAAACAGCAACATAAACAATATCATGAATATCTCCTCCTTTATTGTTAAAATCAAAGGAAAACAAACTGGCTTGATCCATTTCAGCTTCACTTCTTGTACTGTTCAAACGGACCAAACCCCCATTATTATGATCCATTTCAAACAAATAACTTGTAGTAGAATAATAAAATTTCTCATCTTCTTCTTCTATCTCATTGATCAAAGTGTTTGTGTTAGTTTGTTGACTTTGACACTCATATTCACACTTCATTGTTTTTGTCTTTGTGGTATCTTATTTGCTTCAAAAAGATTCAGTTGTCTGAAAAAACTCAGACAGAAAAGTTTAGGACAAAGGTTGCTATAAAGTGAGACATTTTTATCTTATGTACTAATGTCCCTTGTAATTAAGCAGCCACTTAATGTAAAGAACCCCTCATTTTACTTGTGGTTTTTGGAATTATAAGCAAGATATTCCACTGAATATGCTTCATATATCAGCTGGCTGTTGATATGATGTCATTACTTATCATGTAGAGTGCTTTGTTAAACAATACTCCCTCTGTCTCAAATTATGTGTCACTTTATACTTTTCGAGATTCGAATTTGATCTCAATCTTACAACTTCTCGTTCTAGGAGACCCCAAGTCTCGTTGTTCCCGTTCTAGGCCACGTCTTAACCTCATTAGAAAGCATCATCAATATTTTTCTAGCGCTTCAGTGAGCGTTGGTCTTTTTTTGTTATAAGTATATATTTCACCAGTTCGGAAGATAAATTATCAGTCAATGACATGTTCGTTAAGGAGGGCAACAATAGGTTAGCAGGGGCTTATAAATAATAATTAGGTTATGGTAAATCCTCTAAAATGGATAAAATTTACTCCTTTGAATTAAGGGGATGTTGATCGAGTAATTAAAAAAGAGATTGCACTATTGATTTACATATAACTAAACGTAACCCGTTTAAAGAAAAACGAAAGGTAAAATACGTAAGTGCTTTGATTGAAGACAACACATTACTAGAAAACTGCCAAAAAACGTCCAAGAAATAATAGTGATCGCTAAGGTGTGGCGACTGAAGACGGTTGCAATTTTTCGACCGAAGTCGGTCGGTTAATTCAACCTGGTTGACCACTTTAACTGATAATTTTGTTGGAAAAATAAATATACCGACCGAAATCGGTCGGTAATATGTAAATTGGTTTTTATTTATTTTTCAAATAGCGATCGATTTCGATAAGAAATATAATTATTTGATAATTTTCTATTTCTTTTTAAATTTTAACAGATCGACCAAAATCGGCCGGAATAATTAATAAATAGATTTATTTGCGACCGACTTCGGTCGATAATTTCAAATTTCTACAGATTCTACATTGAAATTACTGACCGAAGTTGGTCGGAAATTATGAATTTTTGGGTTTTAATTCCTCGAACAATGTGATATCTCACACCGAATATGAGAATTCCGATCGAAATCGGTTGGTTTTCTAGTAAAAACCTGACTGAATATGCATGCTTTTAAGTTATAATACCTGCCAATTACAACCAATAAGCAGGATTTTAAATGTGGGAAGTTATTCTGATAGTGATGTGAATGATGTCATGAGTAAAAGGTTTTTAAATGTGGGAAGTTATTTTTGATAGCGACTTCCAAAAGAATATGCGAAATAGCTACCAGAATCAAGCAATAGGAAATTGCTTAAGGTCAAATGCTCGTTGTATACAGTATGTATAATTCCTCTTGATTATTGAAAATAAGTGAGATTAGTTGAACAGTGTGTGAGAATCAAAGATGCTTTTTGACAATAAATCTAATGAATTCTTGTTCTGGAATCCTAAATACTTGCACATTAATTTTTTATATTAATCAAAGCATAACTAGTATATCCTCGACGTGATGCTTCATAAAATCTTGCTAGCTATTGTTATACCTAAGTTTCAATGATAACAATAGTGCAAATCTAACTGTATCTATTTAATTAGGGCAGTAGAAAATCAAAGGAAGTCAGTTTGTTAAAGATATCAGAAAGAGAACAGGATCAAATGCGGCAAGGACAATGATAAATCAAAGGATGTCAAGACCATCAAAAAGGAAACAAGATCAAGTGCAATCGCTATAGGAAGACAATCCCTACTTCAAAGGATTGATTTGGAATCTGTAGATTTTGAAGATTGATCGATCAAGTCAAGCCACAAATCTCTCCCTTGATTATGAATACGCAAAGGAAGGACGTAAATTAGTCCAGCCCATCTCTTGAGCAGGATTCAAAGGAACCCCTTGGGTCAAGACTCTTAGAATATTTTGTGCCTCAATCAAGGGTCAATCTGCAATGGCTACTCAAGACTCTCGTATAAAAAGACTGTCAGACTCAAGAAATCAATCACGCAACTTACTACTATTTTCTATGTCTTCCTAATTCTTAGCACAAACATTGTATTCCTAAGTTTACTTGTGTCTCAAAAGATAGGAAGTATTAGGAAGAGTTGTGTCAAGTTTATTAAACACTGTTGCTGAAAATCGTTGGTGGTAAATGATCCTAAAAACCACTGCTACTGTAACCAACTATTGAAGATCTAAGAGAACCCTTGTGACACAAGGGAACTGGATGTAGGTACCACACCGGTGAAGAATTTGCTCATACCATGAGAGCTAACTTTCTTTCTTGGATACAAATCAAGCAATCTCCCAAAGGGATTTTTATTAGCCAAACCAAGTACACCAAGGAACTCATAAAAAAGTTTGGAATGGAGAATGCAAAGCCTATTGGAACTCCAATTAGTCCAACAACTATGCTTGAAGAGGACAAGAATGGAAAAGTGTGGATGAAATAATGTATAGAGGAATGATTGGATCTCTACTATATCTCACGGCTAGTCGACCTGATATAATGTTCAGTGTTTGTAACTGTGCAAGATTTCAGTCGGCTCCAAGGGAATCTCATTTGACTGCATCCATCTTCATCAGCGACCCCGTCTACCTCTCCAAGGAGTTCGTCTCCTTGCATTTCTAGACTTCGCCTTCGGGATAGTAGCATTGAGCCAGATGCCTCCCCTTCTACGCACGCTTCAGATTCATCGGAGGATGATGATCCAAAGGAAGTGCGGTATGATCATTATCATAGGATGATCATCAGGCCTGAGGACAATGGGTAAGATTTATTTATTATTTCTCTATTTTTGCTGAATTATAATAGCTAGTCTTGTTTATTTAATGTAATTACAATGTTGCAGGTTCATACCTAGTCATCGGACTACAAAGATAATGACTGAAGCTCTTGGCCGGTTGTATGATGCACCCTATGCGACTTGGAGTGAATTTTCACCGGAGCTCGTGGAGCAAATTTTCAACTAATAAGGTTTTAATACAATTCTTATCTATATAAGCATTATATTAATAATATTTTAATCTAATGTTACACACTTCATTTGTAGACTAAACGTGCCTGGGAGGACCGGCGTAACAGTGCCATTCTTGCAAATTTTGAGTTCAAATGTCATAAGAGACCATCCTATTCCTTCTGTTCTACTCGGAAGAAGAACAAGAAGCCTTCACGGGTTCTACCGCATTTATGGGAGGATCTACTGAGACAGTGGACCACTGAGAAATTCGAGAAGAGGAGTGAACAGGTAAAGAAGGCCCGAGCATCTGAGAAGGGTAGCTCCTTGCACTGTGTGGGTGCAAGGAGCATGGGGACTGCGATGAGACTACTGGTAATTCCTTAAAACATTTAAATCTTTTTTATCGAACTATATTTATATATTTTAATTTAGTTAACATGTTTTATTATATTTGTAGGAAAAAAAATATGGGAGGAAGATGATTCATGATGAGTTCTTCATGGAGTCTTACATCTGGAATAAGAAGGCACCGACATATCCAACTAGATGGGTCGAGGACAGGGCGGAGACTACATATGTAAGTTTCATAACTAATATAACTTGAAATTAATGTTTTTAATATTAGTTAATAATTTTTATCTTCTAATAAAGGGTCGCTAAAAGACTAATGTGGAGTAGTACACTCAGAGCTTGTCATCGAATAAGTAAGGTGAGCGACCACCCCTTTCAGACGAAGAAGTGTAGAAGATATGGTTGGATAATGTCGGAGGTCCTAAAAAGGGGATAGCATATGGCCTTCCAGAGAGATCATTTAGGTGTTACAGGGCTGGATTGCAAGGTATAGGGACTTTCGCCCAGGGCGAGGCAATTGGTAGGTCGACTCTCTCGGCTATGGAGAAGAAGATCGCAAAGCTGACGGCAGAACTTAAAGAGACAAAGGCTAGAAAACAAAAGAGAGAGAAACAATTTGATACCCTTCAAGTTCAGCTAGAAACGAGGGACCAAATATTTAATGTCCTTCAAGGTCAGCTGGCCAATCTTCTTACTAGTGGTGCTTATCCGATTCCCCAGTCTCGTGAGCCTTCCCCAGATGCTAATCCTTCTCGTCGAGATCCTTCGAATCATGTCGACGATGAAGCTTCTAGTAGTGGAGATGGAGATGATGTAGTACAAAACACTCGTTGAATAATGTTTGAACTTTTAAGTTGTGAAACGTTTTGTTGTTGGGTATGATTTTTGTTAATATAGTACTCGAGATGGAGATGATGTTTTGTTAATATGATTTTGATATTTGTTATATATCGTTGTTGTTATTGTTGTTATTGTTGTTGTTATTGATTGAATGACAACAATGTAATGATGCCATTATAGGTGATTAGTTGTTGGCAGGTGGTGCAACTATAAAACAACCGTATTCTGTCAAAAACTTACCTAGAAAATCGACCGCCTACCGACCAAAGTCGGTCGGAAATGTTCATTTTATTTCCCAGAAATTTAAATTTACCGACCAACTTCGGTCGAAATTTTTGATTTTAAAATTTAATATTTTAATAATACCGACTGACTTTGGTCGGAATTTTTTTAATTTTAAATGGTTTAATAATACCAATCGATTTCGATTAGAATTGAATAATTTTTAAAAAATAAATAATTAAAGTTCCGACCAAAGTCAGATCGTTAATTTAAAAATATTTAAAATTATTTTCAAGAATACCGACCGAATACGGTCGGTAAGATTATTTTGTGTCAGATAACTTGGTTAAAGTGCGTTGACAATTACTGTACAACTTCGGTGGGAAATATTGACCGTCTGCGGTTGCTCCCCATTAGCGACCATTGTTTTTTCGACGAATTGAAAACAGTCGTAAATCGATCGATTTTTGTTCGATTCCGACCGATTTCGGTCGGTTTTTCTGGATGCTTTTTGACAGTTTTTTAGTAATGAAATAATTAAATATTTATAAATGTTTGACTGTAAACTCAATTATTATTGTATTACTGTTAATTAACTTGAGGTCATTATAAGAACCCACAAATCCTAAATCATGAATTCGCCTCCGCTTCTCAATCTCAAAATGCAATTATCTCCAAGAACAAAACTTCTCCTATGCTCAATACCTTACATTGGTGTATTACATCTTGATGTACAATAGTAATATTAACATGTAATATATTGTATGGTAAAGAGGGGGAGGTCCTTGTGAAAACCAGTTATTTGGTGGCCGAAATTTACATCCTTCAAGCTTTTGGTAGGACACTATGAGCTATATCTAAGGCATGACCTTGGCTATGAAACATGTTAATGTCTATTTTATTCGGATACAGTCACAACTCTCTATAACAATATCTTTATATAACAAATATTTATTATATATAAAAGCCAAGTGTTTCTCGAAATCGATTTTTTATGTTGTATTTTACCTCTCTATAATTATTTTTATATATGATATCGATATTTATCTTTATAATAGTAAGCTCTTTGTAAAATTACTCCGCTATAAAAGCTATGTAACATCTTTATGATTACCAATAATAAGTCTAAAGATTTTTTACCAAATATTTTAAAACTTTAATGCACCACGTATGACAAAGAATATTGTTTACCCAGAAAATTGGATAACAATTGAATTTATACGTGGGATAAAAGATACTTGATTATATTTGATACGAGAAATGAAAAAGAAGATTTGACAAACAAAATGTAATGAAGCAAATAATAAGACAATAAATCTAGCTTTGAAGTTTTTGTATAAGCCTTTGATAATATTTCAGATGATGTTTCCATGAATAAGAGCCTCCCTTATATAAGGGAGGAAATCTACTTTATGGTACAAAAAGTCTTCTACTTTTAGTGATTGAACAGTCCCCTTGATTTCAAATGTGATTTGTGGATATGCACAACGGATCTTTTGACTATTTCAACTTTGTATATAAGCCTGGGTCCGAGATCGGTCTCGAGGACATGACATCGAGCCAATGAACTCAAGGGCGATGGTGATTTGACGTCAAAGGACCGACGGCTCCAGTAAGTTCGGAGCTAAGATCGATTTCGAGACCATGGGATCGAGAGATCGATATCGGACATCCTATTCCCCGTCGATATAATAATTAAAATTGACCTCTAGCTCGATTTTGTCATATAATGAATAAATCCGATTTTAGCCGTATACAGATAGCCCCCTCGTTTTTCGGAGGGAAAAGACGAAAGACGACATGAGCCTCGATTCTCATAATCATATTCGATTACTTCTGTGATGAATGAAGATAATCTCGTGACGTAAGAAACAAGAACAGTAAAGCATCTTGTCGGTGCCAGCTTTTTAGGTTTTAAAGGCGCGTCAGTCTATCAGCGCCTTGAGATTCGAACCGCCTCCTGTTAGATGGCTATAAATACTCTCTTCGTTATAACTTCTTACACTTCTTCGATCGAACTCTCTGTGAATCTCCATGTTCTTCGCCTGAAAAAAATCTCTTTTCTTTCTTTGCTACTTGAAGATTTTCGTTTCTGAAGAATTTCCATAACCTCTACTTATTCACCTTTTTCTTTACCAAGTAAAAATGGCCAAAACCTCCAAATCCGTCCCTCAAAAGGAAACCCCTTCCTCTTCGAAATCAACAGAGGAGGTTTCTACATCTGCCATTAAAGGGCAAACATCAGAGCCTCCTTTGAGTGTGTTTGTCTCTACGAGATGCTCGACTGGAGGTAATTCTAAGGTCGAGAAGACCTCCTCGGTACCGGGTCGTTGTGAACCGGTGTTGAGGTTCATTTGCTCAATTACTGAGAAGTCCCTCGATATAGTGAGGAAAGATTGTAAGTGGGCCGATAAGTGTGTCGTAATCCCCACACCGGACGAAGTTATTACTACCCATGTGGAGGGTTTCCTAAGTGTTTACACTTATCCCTTCATATTGGGCCCTCTAGACCCAGTCATCATCGCCTTCTGCAAAAGGTACGAGGTGACCTTAGGCCAAATCCACCCCTCGTTTTAGAGGATAGTGATCCTCCTTCGATTTTTCGTAAGCAAGGTCGAGGGGCATCCTTTCACCCTCGACCATCTGATGCGTCTATACAGCCCCCGACTTTTCAGAGAGGGATTAATAAATCTTGCTTGACGGGCGATCAAAGCCCCTTTCTCGAGCATCGATGAAGACCGAGATCGGGGTTGGTTGGGCTGATTTATTCGAGTGAAGACCTCGGATATAATTCCAACCGAAGACATTCCCTTCCCCGAGAAATGGCATATGAATCGTAAATGTTCCCTTCTTTCTCGTGTAATTGTTGGTCGTTTTTCCCTCTGTTTTCTTTCTTATTGGTCTTCTAATATCGATCTTTTATGATACAATGGGTAGTTGGATGTCGGGCGCAGTTCCTCACCTCAAGGAATGGGTTGAGAAAATTGTGTCCCAGATATCGTATTCCGAGCGCGCCTAGCGCGAACTTTCCAAAGGTCGGTGGGAGGCTCGATCTCATGGTGAGATAAGTTATTCTTCGAATTTTGATTTCCATTGTGGTAATTTTCTGACTCGTTCTGCTTCTTTTCGTAGGTTTATCAAAGGATGTCGAGATGAGGCCTTCCACCAAAGATGATGTCGTTCTTATCGAAGGTGGTCATATCCCCACCAAGGGTGATGATGCTCCCGCCAAGGGTGATGATGCTCCCACCGAGCCCCCGGTTATGGAGAAGAAAAGAATAGAAGCTTTGAGTTCTTCTGACCTCGAGAAGAGGAGGCTAAAGAAGAGACTGGCTCGTAAGCCAAAGAGCAGTGCTAGTGGCCGAGAATTGGCCTCGAATTCACTATATCGGTTGGGTGATGAATCCGGGGAAAAAGAAGATAATCTCGACCTTCCGGCCAGTACACTGTCTCATCCTGAAGGGCAAGGGGTTCTTGAACCAGGGGTGAGTGAGGCGGATCTTCCTCGAATTGGGGAGCCCGCAGTCGAGGCTAGGATCGAGGCTTCCCTATAATGGGGTCCGGTTGAGATCGTCGATTCCCCTTCTTTCTCAGAAGCGATGTTCACCAAGGCCCAATTAGCAAAAGACCGCTCCTCAGGTGGAGATCATATATCGGGGGACCCTTTTCGATGCTTCTTTGATGACGTGGAATCGGTGGCCATGGAAGATGTTCTGGGTTTTGGTAGTTTGGAGATCCCGAAGAAAAGTTCATCTTCCGATGTAAGCGGACTTCCTCAATCCCGAAGTTGGTCAATCAATTCCCAGCACCGAGCTCATGCCCTGATCGACAACGAATTATATCCTTCTCCATTCCTGAAGATGCTCGATTGCTTTTCGCCCCTGTTGGTGTTTCCAGTTACCTTCGGTACTTGGTGACCGAAGAGGATCAAGCAAGAATGAACGAGGTGGAAGCGCGCTTCGTGTTTATTGAATATCAACAGGCTCTGAATCGGGTAAATTTCTAAGGAGAAACCAACAGTCCCAATTTTGATTTTCCTTATTCGACGTCTGTTGTAAATCATAATGTTTCCTTTTATGCTTGCAGGCTTCCATACTTGGTCATGAGGCTTATCTCCGGCTAAGGGGAGAATTGGAGCGTCATGAAGCTCAAGCTCGAGAGCTAAAAGGGGAGGTAAATAACCTTCTTATTGAGCTGGAGTCTTCAAGGAAAGGATATGCCGACTTGGCGGAGCAGTTGGGGCAAAAACTCGACCATATCGATCAACTCCAAAACCAGATAGATATGGCCAAGGCTGAGGCCGATCAATGGAGAGCCAAAATGGATCAACTAGCCTCGGAAAAAGAGGCAATTCAGGTGCAAATAGCTTCAGCAGAGGCTCAATTTAGAACTGCAAGAGAGAAAACCGAAGAGCTCCAATCTCGGATCGGCTCGGTTATCTCTGAAAGAGAAAATTTGGCTGCAAAGCTTGAAACGGCCAAATCGGAGGCGGCCGTGACCATAGCCGAAGCCAACGAGATGGTGGCTTAGTACAAAGTTGATGCTGAAGCTGCATAAGACCATTCAAAACATATGGTCGAACACATGAATGGCAATTGCGCCTGCTTGCTCTCTAAGGAATCCACGGTCAAGGTCTCGATTTATCAGCAGAGATCGAGGATGCTAGGATAGCTAAAACTGATGCCAGAAAATTAGCCTTCCTCGAGGAGGAAGATTCTGAGGATTGGGGCAGATCCGAATAGTGAGGAGACCTCGGGGACCTTGATGCCAACGCCAGATCTTTATCGAAGATAGATTTATCGGTCGAGTTTTATTTCACACCAAGGCCCTTTGTAATAGACCCTTTGTAATAGAATTTTCGGCATGTATATATAATTCTTCATTTGAATTGTTCTCTCCTTCACTTTTTTCGCAAAGATGGAAATGCCTTAATTTCTGGTTGACGTTAAATAAGTGACATGCCATCGAATAATATTAACTCGAATATGGCTTTAACCTTTTGAAATCGGACATAACCAAATAAGCATTATGCCCTCGATCTCGATTAACTCGAAACACAGCCTTAGCCTATTAAATCGGACATAGCAAAATAACCGATATGTCCTCGAGTGTTATTAACTCGAAATACGGCCTTAGCCTTTTAAATCGGACATAGCCAAATAAGCGATATGTGCTCGAGTGTTATTAACTCGATATAGGGCCTTAGCCTTTTAAATCGGACATAGCCAAATAAGTGATATGTCCTCGAGTGTTATTAACTCAAAATATGGCCTTAGCCTTTTAAATTGGACATAGCCAAATAAGCGATATGTCCTCGAGTGTTATTAACTCGATATAGGGCCTTAGCCTTTTAAATCGGACATAGCCAAATAAGCGATATGTCCTCGAGTGTTATTAACTCGAAATACGGTCTTAGCCTTTTAAATCGGACATAGCCAAATAAGCGATATGTCCTCGATTGTTATTAACTCGAAATACGGCCTTAGCCTTTTAAATCGGTCATAGCCAAATAAGCGATATGTCCTCGAGTGTTATTAACTCAAAATACAGCCTTAGCCTTTTAAATCGGACATATCCAAATAAGCGATATGTCCTCAAGTGTTATTAACTCGAAATAGGGCCTTAGACTTTTAAATCGGACATAGCCAAATAAGCGATATGTCCTCGATTGTTATTAACTCGAAATACGGCCTTAGCCTTTTAAATCGGACATAGCCAAATAAGCGATATGTCCTCGAGTGTTATTAACTCAAAATAAGGCCTTAGCCTTTTAAATTGTACATAGCCAAATAAGCGATATGTCCTCGAGTAATATGATTATTTGAACTCGAATCAAGGAGGCCTTTGGGCTCGTTTAGATCGGAAGTAGTAGGATATCCATGACAAAGATTATCTTATTCTCAATGTGTATGTACAGTCCTGCGTCCGAATTGAAGCAATCTATATGGGCACGACTCTTTTGATCGTTTGACCCTTACATGGATATTTACAGATTAATATCTTGAATTTCCTTTTATAACTAGAAATCTGTGTACGTTGTTTGTGAAGATTGCCTTTGGTGTAGCATCTACTTTTAAATCTAAGTTAGCGCGATTTACTTGTTGCCTCATTAAAAACCTTGCCGAAAAACCCTTTGAGAAAAATCGGACAAAGGAAAAGAGTGCAACTCGTGCTTTCAGGCTTTGAAATTTGTATCGTCCTCTGCTTGTTACCTGCAAATCTCAGTTTTATAATGTATAGAATATAAACAGAAAATGGGTCATACCTTAGCAGTAGTATCGCTTTAGGTGAATTATGTTCCAATTGTTTGGTAATTGTTCGCCACCTATGGTCCCGAGCTTGTAAGATCCCTTTCCGGTAATGTCGATGATATGATAAGGCCCTTCCCAATTTGGTCCTAGCTTCCCTTCATTAGGGTTCCACGTGTTTTGTGTGACCTTTCTTAGTACCAGGTCTCCGATCTTGAAATATCGAAGGTTGGCCCTTCGATTATAATATCTCTCGATTCATTGCTTTTGGCGGCCAATCGAACGAGGGCGGTTTCGCGCCTTTCATCTAGCAACTCGAGGCTCGTAACCATGGCTTCGTGATTCGATTCCTCGGTTGCATATCGGAATCTGACACTTGGTACTCTGACTTCGACCGATATCAAGGCCTCGGTACCATAGACGAGAGAAAATGGGGTAGCACTGGTGCTGGATTTTGATATAGTTCGATAAGCCCATAGGATTTCGGACAACATTTCCTTCCATTTCCCCTTAGCCTCGCTGGTCACATAAATTAATCACCGAATCGGAACAACAATCGGGCGACTATCAAGAGGGCGTAGTTCATTTCATATATAACTAGCACTAGTCAATATCTAATATCACGTTTCTATCTTTATCCATGGATCCTTTATTCATACTTATTCAATTGGAAGTATTGATCCAATTCCAAAATTATGTTTCACAATTTCATAATCCTGCATCGGTTAACCTTTTCTTGAGGTTCTGTTGTATGGTTTTGTTGGTGGATTCTGCCTATCCGTTCCTACTAGGGTGATAGGGTGTTGACAGGATTCTTTTGATCTAGTGATCTTCAAGAAATTTGGTAACTTTGCTGCCGATGAATTGTTTCCCATTATCGCACACAATTTCAGCTGGTATCCCAAATCGACATATGATGTTGTCCCAAATGAAATTGATGACCTCTTTTTCCCCTGACCGTTTCATACGCCTGAGCTTCTACCCATTTAGAAAAATAGTCAGTCATTAATAATATAAATTAAGTTTTACTCGGGGCGCATGGGAGGGGGCCGACGATGTCCATCCCCCATTTCATGAATGGCCATGGCGATAGGACTGAATGGAGCATTTCTCCAGCTTGATGAATCATCGGAGCGTGCCTTTGACATCCATCACATTTTCGAACAAATTCCTTAGCGTCCTTCTCGATATCGATCAAGTAATAACCGGCCCTGATTATTTTTCGAATGAGCGATTTGGCGCCTAAATGGTTTCCGCATGTACCCTGGTGAATTTCTTTTATAATATATTCGGTATCACCTGGTCCCAAACATGTTGCGAGCAGGCCATCGAATGTTCTTCTAAATAAAATTCCGTCCTTGTATAGGATAAATCAGGCAGCCTTCGTGCGCAAGGACCTCAATTCTTTTTTGTTCGAGAGCAATTTCCTGGAGCCGAGGTATTCTATGTATAGGTTTCTCCAATCCCATGTTTAGCTTGTCGAATTGATCTCAGCATGGCCTTCCTCGACTAGTGATCTCATAAGTTGTACAACTTCCTTCGAACCGAGCTCGTTATCTTCGATCGATGAGCCCAAACTAGAAAGGGCATCAGCCTCACTGTTTTGATCCCGAAGTATATGTTGCAAAGTCCATTCTTTGAATCGGTGCAATGTTATTTTTAACTTATCCAAATATTGTTGCATTCGTTCTTCTCTGACTTCGAATATTCCATTGACGTGGTTCACTACAAGGAGAGAGTCACATTTGGCTTCGATTACTTCCGCTCCCAAACTTTTAGCAAGTTCCAGGCCTACAATCATGGCCTCATATTCGGCCTCATTGTTAGTCAGTTTCACAGTTCTAATAGATTGTCTAATTATAATACATGTTGGTGGTTTTAATACGATGCCAAGCCCGGACCTTTTTGCATTCGAGGCTCCATCCGTGAAAAGGGTCCAGATTCTCGACATGGTTCCTGATTTGGTTAACAATTCTTTTTCGACCTCGGGTATCAGGGCTGGCGTAAAATCAGCCACGAAATCTGCCATGATTTGTGATTTGATAGAATTTCGTGGTCGAAATTCTATGTCGTATCCACTTATTTCTATAGCCCACTTAGCTAATCGGCCAGATAGTTCAGGCTTATGCATGACGTTCCTTAAATGATATGTGGTTACGACACATATAGGATGGCTTTGGAAATACGGTTTCAGTTTCCTATATGTGCTTAATAAGGCAAGCGCCAATTTTTCTAAGTGAGGATATCTAGTTTCGGCCTCAACTAAGGTTCTACTAACGTAATAAATAAGGAATTGCGTACCTTGTTCTTCCCGGACTAAGACTCCTCTTACCGCCACTTCCGAGATAGCCACGTATACATATAATTGTTCATCCAATTTTGGTGTGTAAAGCAGTGGCAGGTTCGATAAATACCTTTTGAGTTTATCCAAAGCTTGTTGGCATTCTGGGGTCCATGAGAAATTGTTTCTTTTTCTTCAAGAGTGCAAAGAATCGATGACTCTTATCCGAGGACCTCAAAATAAATCGACCTAGAGCGGCTATTCGCCCGATTAACCTTTGCACGACTTTCACATTAGTGACTACTGTGATGTCTATGATTGCTTTGATTTTGTCAAGATTGATCTCGATTCCTCGATTTGACACCATAAATCCGAGGAATTTACCTGATCCGACTCCGAACGCGCATTTTTCTGGATTCAGCTTCGTTGTATTGCATTAGTATATCGAATATTTCCTGCAAGTGCATTAGATGGTCCTCTACCTGAAGGTATTTAACTAACATGTTGTCAATGTAGACCTCAATTGATTTTCCTATTTGCTTTCCAAACATTCGATTTACTAGGCGTTGATACGTTGCACCAACATTTTTTAATCCAAATGGCATTACGTTATAACAATACGTGCCATATTTGGTAATAAAGGAAGTTTTTTCTTGATCATCCGGGTGCATCCGTATTTGGTAATAACCGGAGTAGGCGTCGAGAAAACTAAGAGTCTCATGGCCGGCCGTTGCATGAACCATACGATCAATGCTAGGCAAAGGGACAGAATCTTTGGGACATGCTTTATTCAAATCTTTATAATCTACGTACATTCTTAATTTATCACCCTTCTTGGGGACTACTACTATATTTGCTAACCAATCCAGGTATTTGACTTCCCGGATAGATCCTATTTTAAGCAGTTTAGATACCTCGTTTTTTATAAAAGCATGCTTGATATTGGATTGGGGCCTCCTTTTTTGTTTTACCAGACGGAACTTCGAATACAAGCTAAGCTTGTAGGTAACCACCTCTGATGGGATGCTTTTTATGTCGAGATGGGACCAGGCGAAACAATCCTCGTTAGTTATAAGAAATTTAATGAGTTTTGTCCTAAGCTCAGAGTTTAGCTCCGTGCCTAGGTATACCTTCCGATCGCGTAAGCTTTCCCGCAATACGACCTGCTCCAGCTCCTCGATTGTTGATTTAGTGGCATCGGACTCATCGGGGGTTATAAAAGATCTGGGAACCGCATAGTTTTCATCTTCAATCTCCCCGTGTTCGTTTGAATTTGTCGAGCATAGTTGCTGTGATGGCTATTTTGCCCGATTTTGGTCCATTTGATCCTGTTTCTTAGATGTGGAGGCTGCAAACGTTGAATTCATATCTTCGATGGCGAACATTTCTTTCGCCGCCGGTTATTCTCCGTAGACCGTTCTAACCCCGTTGTCTGTTGGAAACTTCAATACTTGGTGTAGTGTAGAAGGTACCGCCCCTATGTCATGGATCCATGGCCTTCCGAGTAAAGTGTTGTATCTCATGTCTCCTTCGATCACACAAAATACAGCTTCCCGAATAGTCCCTGCAGTATTTACTAATAATGTGATCTCACCTTTTGTGGTTTCACATGCCATGTTGAACCCGTTAAGAACTCGGACTGTAGGAGCGATTTTATTTGTCAGGCCAAGTTGTTCCATGACCTTTGATCGGATAATGTTGGCAAAACTACCTGGATCAATTAGCACACGTTTAATTTGAAATTCATGTACTAGGATAGAGATTACCAGTGCATCGTTATGGGGCTGCATAACCCTACTGCATCCTTGTCATCGAAGAACAAGGTTTTCGTCGGTAAATATTCCATACTTCGTTTTTCCCTGGTGAGGGATATTTTGGCATGTTTCAGCATCGGTCTTTGGGGGACATCGATTCCACCAATGATCATATTGTGCCGAGGTTCTTCTTGTTCTGTTCGCCTGTCGTTATTCCAATTTCTGAAATGATTCTTGGCCCGGTCGCTCAAGAATTCTCTAAGGTGCCCATTGTTGAATAGGCGAGCCACTTCCTCTCTTAATTGTCGACAGTCCTCCGTCATGTGACCATGAGTACCATGGTATTCACACATTTGATTGGGATCCCTTTGAGCGGGGTCGGATCGTAGCGGTCGAGGCCACCTGGTATCTTTGATACGCTCAATAGATGATATGATAGCAGAAGCGTCGATATTGAAGTTATACTCCGATATCCTCGGAGCCTCTTTATGCCCAGAGGACCTGTCGAACCTGTTTTACTCACAAATCCTTGGTTACTCTGGCTTCGATCATTTCTGCTATGATCTATGGTAAAGTTTCGCCCAGGCCTGCTATTCCTTGAGTTTTCCTTATATGGTTGGTGTCGACCACTGTTTGACCTCGGTTCAAGATAGATGCTTCTCCTGTTGAATGTTCTAACGGGATAAACAGATCCCAACGAGGATCCGAGATGATCGTCTTCAACTCTGATCTTCGATTGATACCGATTGTGTATATCGGCCCATGTAACGGCCCGCTATTCTATCAAATTTTACTTTAGTTGTCGTGAAGATATCGAGCTCCTCACATTCAGCCCTTGCGTGAAATCCTGTAGCCCAATCATCTGTGATTGGTGGCAAATCCATTCGTTCCATTCGAAATCGGGATACGAATTCTCTTAGCATTTCGTTATCCCTTTGCTTTACCTTAAAAAGGTCTGATTTCCTGGTTTCGACCCTAATGGCACATGCATGTGCTTTTATGAAAGAATCTGCGAGCATAGAAAACGATTCAATAGAATTAGCAGGTAAATTATGATACTATACCATAGCTCCCTTTGATAGGGTTTCTCCAAATTGTTTCAACAAGGCAGATTCAATCTCGTCGTCTTCCAAGTCATTCCCTTTGATAGCACATGTGTAGGAGGTAATGTGCTCGTTTGGATTGGATGTACCGTTACACTTGGGTATATCGGGCATACAAAATTTTTTGGGGATCGATTTCGGAGCTGCACTAGGAGGAAAAGGCTTTTGTATGAATTTCTTGGAATTGAGGCCTTTCAACACCGGGGGTGCTCCAGGAATTTGGTCTACCCTGGAATTGTATGTTTCCACCTTTTTTTAGTTTGCCTCTATCCTTTTTTCTCCCGATTCCATCCGTTTGGTCAGCTCCTCGAGCTTCTTTGCGATCTCGAAATTATCCCTCGACTAGTGTTCATTTGATCTTTCTACGACCGATTCGCTCCTGCAAGTAACCTCCCGAGATGGATCGGGCTCTACTAATTGAGCAATCGAAACCTGTTCAGCCTGCAACATCTCGAAGATTACCCGTAGGCTAATTCCATCTCCATCAGCGTTTTGAGTGTTTTGGTTCGATGATCGAACTTTATTAGGAACGTTGTTTTCTGGTTCGGCGGGTAAGTTCATATTAACTACCGCCTGTGAGTTGGCGGCGATTTGATCTGGGATCGAGAACTCGTTACTACGCACTATGTTATTTTCATCTTGGTGGTTGGATTTTTCGCCAACATGTGGAGGCATTGATTGAGAGTTTGACATCCTTGTGATATTTCCCGAAATATGTTTCACAGAATAAATGTGAGGTAATGTATGTTAAAGAAATTTGTATCAAACAACCACTATTATCTTTGCTCCACGGTGGGTGCCAAACTGTTTACCCGAAAAATCGGATAATAATTGAATTTATACGTGGGATAAAAGATACGCAGTTATACTTAATACGAGAAATGAAAATGAAGATTAAACAAAGAAAATGTAGTAAAGCAAATAAGAAGACAATGAATCTAGCTTTGAAGTTTTTGTATAAGCCTTTGATAATAATTCAGATAATGTTTCCATGAATAAGAGCCTCCCTTATATAAGGGAGGAAATCTATTTTATGGTACAAAAGTCTTCTACTTTTAGTGATTGAACAGTCCCCTTGATTTCAGCCGTGATTTGTGGATATGCACAACAGATCTTTTGACTATTTCAACTTTGTATATAAGCCTGGGTCCGAGATCGGTCTCGAGGTCATGACATCGAGCCAATGAACTCGAGGGTGATGGCGATTCGACGTCAAAGGACCGACGGCTCCAGTTAGTTCGGAGCTAAGATAGATTTCGAGACCATGGGATTGAGAGGTCGATATCGGACATCCTATTCCCCGTCGATATAAGAATTGAAATCGACCCCTAGCTCGATTTTGTCATATAATGGATAAATCCGATTTTAGCCGTATACAAATATTATGTTATTAAAAATTTCATTCAATTTCATTAAAATATTTCCTTGTATATTTTCATTCCATAGCACAAAAGTTTAAATCTTTGCACATTTAGGTATAGATTTATTAAAAATGTATTAGGTTTTTTAAATATAATTAGTAAAATATGCATTTAAATTTGACTAATTTTATTATGTTTTATATATAAAATTAACAAAGGGAAAAATTAAATTTTAGATAATTTTGGCCATAACAACCGAAATAATATTTAAACTTCAAATGTTGTTATAGGTGTATAATAATCATTCACTATAAAACCTAAGAAAATATCTTAACAATAGAGTTGTTATTGAGACGTTTGATTGTATATGATTGAGTTTATATTTTATGGCATGCTAAATTAAGACATGTTATTGTCTCATATAAAAAGAAAAAATAATGTTAGGTTTAATGTCAGACAATATTAACAAGTGTGAAATTTGCTCTCCAAGCCAAAAGTACTAAAAAGACTTATTTTTATGTAAATAGATAAACTGAAATATTATACTTTAGGTCATTGGTAGGACGCTGAGCTATAGAGCAAAAATGAAACAAGATCAAGTGCAATCGCTATAGGAAGACAGTCCCTACTTCAAGGATTGATTTGAAATCTGGAGATTCTGAAGATTGATCGATAAGTCAAGCCACAAATCTCTCCCTTGATTATGAATACGAAAAAGAAGGACGTAAATGAATCCAGCCCATCTCTTGAGCAGGATTCGGAGGAACCCCTTGGGTCAAAAAATCTTAAAATATTTTGTGTATCAATCAAGGGTCAATCTGCAATAGCTACTCAAGACTCTCGTATAAAAAGACTGTCAGACTCAAGAAATCAATCACGCAACTTACAATTGTTTTCTATGTCTTCCTAATTCTTAGCACAAACACTGTATTCCTATGTTTACTTGTGCTTCAAAAGATAGGAAGTGTTAGGAAGAGTTGTGTCAAGTTTAAAAAACACTGTTGCTGAAAATCGTTGGTGGTAAATGATCCTAAAAACCACTGCTACTGTAACCAACAATTGAAGATCTAAGAGAACCCTTGTGACACAAGGGAACTGGATGTAGGAACCACACCGGTGAAGAATTTGCTCATACCATGAGAGCTAACTTTCTTTCTTGGATACAAATCAAGCAATCTCCTAAAGGGATTTTTATTAGCCAAACCAAGTACACCAAGGAACTCATAAAAAAGTTTGGAAAGGAGAATGCAAAGTCTATTGGAACTCCAATTTGTCCAACAACTATGCTTGAAGAGGACAAGAATGGAAAAGTGTGGATGAAATAATGTATAGAGGAATGATTGAATCTCTACTATATCTCATGGCTAGTCGACCTGATATAATGTTCAGTGTTTGTTAGTGTGCAAGATTTCAGTCGGCTCCAAGGGAATCTCATTTGACTGCATCCATCTTCATCAGCGACCCCGTCTACCTCTCCAAGGAGTTTGTCTCCTAGCATTTCTAGACTTCGCCTTCGGGATAGTAGCATTGAGCCAGATGCCACCCCTTCTACGCATGCTTCAGATTCATCGGAGGATGATGATCCAGAGGAAGTGCGGTATGATCGTTATCATAGGATGATCATCAGGCCTGGGGGCAATGGGTAAGATTTATTTATTACTTCTTTGTTTTTGCTGAATTATAATAGCTAGTCTTGTTTATTTAATATAATTAATGTGTTGCAGGTTCATACCTAGTCATCATACTACAAAAGATAATCACTGAAGCTCTTGGTCGGTTGTATGATGCACCCTATGCGACTTGGAGTGAATTTTCACCGGAGCTCATGGAGCGAATTTTCAACCAATTTAAGGTTTTAATACAATTCTTATCTTTTAAATATTATATTAATAATATTTTAATCTAATGTTACACACTTCATTTGCAGACTAAACGTGCCTGGGAGGACCGGCATAACAGTGTCATTCTTGCAAATTTTGAGTTCAAATGTCGTAAGAGAGCATCTGATTCCTTCTGTTGTACTCGGAAGAAGACAAAGAAGCCTTCATGGGTTCTATCACATTTATGGGAGGATCTACTGAGGCAGTGGACTACTGAGAAATTCAAGAAGGGGAGTGAATAGGGAAAGAAAGCCCGAGCATCTGAGAAGGGTGGCTCCTTGCACTGTGGGCGTGCAAGGAGCATGGGGATTGTGAGGAGACTACTGGTAATTCCTTAAAATATTTTAAAAAAATTATTGAACTATATTTATATATTTTAATTTAGTTAACATGTTTTATTATATTTGTAGGAAAAAAAATATGGGAGGAAGAAGACTCATGATGAGTTCTTCATGGAGACTCACATCCGGAAGAAGAAGGCACTGACTGATCCAACTAGATGGGTCGAGGACCTGGCGGAGACTACATATGTAAGTTTCATAGCTACAATAACTTGAAATTAATGTTTATAATATTAGTTAATAATTTTCTATCTTCTAAATAAAGGGTCGCTACAAGACTAATGTGGAGGAGTACACTCAAAGCTTGCCACCGAATAAGCAACGCGAGCGACCACCCCTTTGAGACGAAGAACTGCAGAAGATATGGTTGGATATTGTCGGTGGTCCTAAAAAGGGGATAGCATATGGCCCTTCCAAAGAGATCATTTAGGTGTAACAGGGCTGGATTGCAAGGTATAGGGACTTCCGCCCAGGGCGAGGCAATTGATAGGTCGACTCTCTCGGCTATGGAGAAGAAGATCGCAAAGCTGACAGCAGAACTTGAAGAGACAAAGGCTAGAGAACAAAAGAGAGATAAACAATTTGATACCCTTCAAGTTCAGCTGGAAAAGAGGGACCAACAATTTAATGTCCTTCAAGGTCAGCTGGCCAATCTTCTTGCTAGTAGTGCTTTTCCGATTCCCCGGTCTCGTGAGCCTTCCCCTGATGCTAATCCTTCTCGTCGTGATCCTTCGAACCATGTCGACGATGAAGCTTCTAGTAGTGGAGATGGACATGATGTAGTACAAAACACTCATTGAATGATGTTTGAGCTTTTAACTTGTGAAACGTTTTGTTGTTGGGTATGATTTTTTGTTAATATAGTACTGGAGATGGAGATGATGTTTTGTTAATATGATTTTGATAGTTGTTATATATTGTTGTTGTTATTGGTTGAATGACAACAATATAATGATGTCATTATAGGTGATTGGTTGTTGGCAGGTGGTGCAACTATACAACAGCCGTATTCTGCCAAAAACTTACCCAGAAAACCGACCCCCTACCGACCAAAGTCGGTTGGAAAAGTTCATTTTATTTTCCAGAAATTTAAATTTAACGACCGACTTCGGTCGGAATTTTTTATTTTAAAATTAAATATTTTAATAATACCGACCGACTTTGGTCGGATTTGTTTTTTAATTTTTTTTATTTTAATAATACCGATCGATTTTGATTAGAATTGAACAATTTTTAAAAAATGAATAATTAAAATTCTGAACGAAGTCGGTTGCTAATTTAAAAATAATTAAAAACTATTTTCAAGAATACCGACCGAATACGGTCGGTAAGATTATTTTGCGTCAGATAACTTGGTCAAAGTGCGTTAACAATTACCGTACGACTTCGGTCAGAAATATTGACCGTTTGCAGTCGCTCCCCATTAGCGACCATTGTTTTTTCGACGAATTGAAAACGATCGGAAATCGGTCGGTTTTTTTTCGATTTCGATCGATTTTTGTTCGATTCCGACCGATTTCAGTCGGTTTTTCTGGACGCTTTTTGACAGTTTATTAGTAATGAAATAACTAAATATCTATAAATGTTTGACTGTAAACTCAATTATTATTGTATTACTATTAATTAACTTGAGGTCATTGTAGGAACCCACAAATCCTAAATCATAAATTCGCCTCCGCTTCTCAATCTAAAAATGCAATTATCTCCAAAAACAAAGCTTCTCCTATGCGCAATACCATACATTGGTGTATTACATCTTGATGTACAATAGTAATATTAACATGTAATATATTGTATGGTAAAGAGGGGGAGACCAGTTATTTGGTGGCAGAAATTTACATCCTTCAAGCTTTTGGTAGGACACTATGAGCTATATCTAAGGCATGACCTTGGCTCTGAAACATGTTAATGTCTATTTTATTTGCATACAGTCACAACTCTCTATAACAATATCTTTATATAACAAATATTTATTATATATAAAAGCCAAGTGTTTCTCGAAATCGATCTTTTATGTTGTATTTTACCTCTCTATAATTGTTTTTATATATGACATCGATATTTATCTTTATAATAGTATGCTCTTTGTAAAATTACACCGCTATAAAAGTTGGATAATTTTGGCCGTAACAACCGGAATAATATTTAAACGTCAAATGTTATAATAGGTGTATAATAATTATTCACTATAAAACCTAAGAAAATATCTTAACAACAGATGTTGTTATTGAGAGGTTTAATTGTATATGGTTGAGTTTATATTTTATGGCATGCTAAATTAAGACATGTTATTGTCTCATATAAAAAGAAAAAATAATGTTAGTTTTAATATCTGGCTTAGACTCTGACAATATTAACAAGTGTGAAATTTGTTAATTACTAAAAAGACTTATTTTTATGTAAATAGATAAACTGAAATATTATACTTGATTCACACTGATTTAAACTATTTGAAACAAACTATGATTAGAGGTGCGAAAATATACTATGTGACTTTTATTGGCATATACAATAACTATTAATAGTGATATGTAATTTATGGTATGATAAGAGGGTCCCCGGGGGGGGGGGGG
>MCJB01050092.1:32508-47228 GCA_002018475.1 Nicotiana obtusifolia
GGGTTAGGTGGGTGGTGGGGATGGGGAATAGAGCAGAGAAGGTTGAAAAAGAGTTTTGAAAAATATTTTCCCTTCTCTTGGTAGGGAAAATATTTTCCCTCCAATTGGAGGAAAATGAGTTCATGAGGAAAATATTTTTCAAAACATTTAAGCCAATAAATCATGAAAAATTTGAAAAATATTTTCCTTCATACCAAACACACCCTTAGAGAGTTTTGTTTAGGGGAGACTATTCTCTCAAAAAATGATTATACCTAGATAGTATATTTTTCTTTGTTGTCTGATTTTATCGTCTCAAATGTTTCACTCAACTATTTGAAATTATCTACTAAAGTCATCTTTCTTTCGTTTGTAACAGCAAAATCACGTAACCATGCATATATCACTCAGAAAGTTATTCAACTAGATTTCTCAAACTTGTGATCGCAAAATACTTATTTTACCCTCTAAATTATCAACTTTTATCTTCTTTTTTTTTTTTTTTTAGCTTTTTAAGATTATAGTTTTTTTCTCTTTTTAATTTATATTATGGACTCACCTTAGAATAAATAAATATTACTTATAAAACAAAAAAAAATAGAAATTGTATTTAAAAATATATAGTGTCAGAATAACAAAATATTGAGCATAGTATAAAGTTAATTAGAACAATTTATTTGTAATAATAATTTTGATATTAACAAAAAAAAACTCAAAATATTATTTGCACAATAGAGAATGAAGGAAAATAAAAGTTTTAAAATATATATTCCATGCACGTACTATAGAAAATAATTATTTAAAATAAAGGTATTTTTATATATACATTATATACTCTTGATAATTAGCTTAATTATATTATTATTCCGACATTATATATGCTAGAAAAATATTTTTTTTATTTTTATTTAAAATAATTATTTGTTCTATAGGTAAGTCCATAATGTTGATTAAAAGAGAAAAAAATCATAATATTGAAAAAGAAAAAAAGAAAAAAAGAATAAAAAAGAAGATAAAAGTTGATAATTTAGCAGGTAAAATATGTATTTGACAATCAGAAGTTTGAGAAATATGGTTAAGTGACCTTGTGAGTGCTATAGGCATAATTAAGTGACTTTTCTGTTACAAACGAAAGAAAATGACTTTACAAGATAATTTTCGATAGGGAAAAACAGCAATTAGTACTACTTGGTGAAATAGATGTACGGATTCACTCATTGTCTTCCAATAGATGAATAAATGTCTGGTCACAGAAAGCCTATCATTTAAGTAATGGACATACAAAGTCTTGCTAATTGTATCCTCTATTAAACTACTATACTAAAATATAGGGATAATATAATTACAGTATGCACATAGAGAGTTATGGTGCTGAAGCTTTCCGTGCTACTGTCAGCGGCAGAGTTAGTTACGAGTTCGGAACCAATAATTTTTGTTTAGACCCTAAATTTATATTAAAAAATTTTCTAAATATATATAAATATTTAATTACGAACTAATAAATAGAATGGGCTAAGGATTGACAAATTCAAAATTCATAAAATTTAATCCTTCTTGCATCTCCTAGGCAAAGGCCCTACAGGCGATACCAACTAGTGGGCCTAAAGTATAGTAGTATACTTATATTAGGTCCAATTAAGAATATAACTACAAGATTTTGACACAGTGAAAATGGTATTTGAAAATTAAAGTTATGTTTGGACATGAATAGAATTTTGGATTATTTTTGAAAAATTTTGAAAAACAGCTTTTTGGAGTTTTTCAAATTTTCGAAAAATTTAAAATTCATCTTCAAGTGAAAGTTAGAAATTTTATTGCCAAACACTAATTTCGGAAAAAAGTAAAAAAATTTCGAAAAAAATGAAATTTTTTTTTGTGTCCAAACGGGCTCTTATAACCAATTTTTGAATGAAATGGGTTCGAGGAAAGTGGATAAAATGGATAGCGAACCCAGGATTGAGGATTCGACGGTTAGGGGCACCTTTACATTCAATATTGACTATTTTTTTAAGACATTTGCAAGTATATATGGAACTTTTGCCAAAGTCTCGGATGCGTGTGACTCCTCTCCCAACAATTTATGTCCGCCTATGTATATATGTGTGTGTGTGATTCTGATCGTGGATATCAATTATTTTGGGTTGAAGCATAGTAATTAATTGATATCTCTGATCTAATTGAAGCTCTTCTTGCATCATTTTAAGCACGTACGTCTTTGGTTATTCATGTAGATATGCAAGAAATTACATAGACTCTTATACATTTGGTATCTAATCGAGAATATTTAAGCGTAAATTGGCTAAACGGCAGCCTGGTGCACAAAGCATTTCAGTTGACGCAGGGTCTGAAAAAGAGCCGCGCTCATGAGGTGTGATGTAGTCACCCCACCGTGATGCAAGCATTGCACCACTTGAACCCGTGACGTACAGGTCACAGAGACAACTTTAAACGTAAATTGTTGAATTTAGCTAAAAGACACCATACTAAAACCAAGAGGAACAAAGTGTTTTGCTTTCTAAGTAAGAGATTCATACACTTTCTGCACATTTGAACGCCTCAAGAATGAAATGATAATCATAAGATACAACATACAATAAATGAAATAAAATTTCCCATTTTGGATCCCTTGGCTTAAATTTCTACTACAGTTCTTATTTTTACAAATTTTCTCATGTCCCTTCAATATTTCCATTAGAAGATTCTCCAATTTCTTCCTCTTCTTGTTCCTTTTGACGCCATTTTTGCAGTTCTCCTTCAACTACCAATTTGGCTGCTTCAGCCATTTCTGCTGTCTTTAATGCTTCTTGTGTTGCAGCTTCAATATCTTCTTTCTCTTTTAAAATCGCCTCGAGTTTCTTGTTTGCCTCATTTTCATTGGCATTTATGCTCTCCACTTGAGCCAATGCAGTTTTAACTTTTATTTCAGCATCATTCTTGGTTATTTCCACTTTTTGTTTCATCGCGTCGAATTGCTCAATTGACAATCTTATCTTCCCATTAGACTCTAAATTATGTTCTTCATTATCATTGTGTATCTTATCATCTGCAAGTTTCTTTGCTGCTTTTGCTTCTTCAGCTTCTTCTAATGCAACTTTTAGTCTTTCTTCTGTTTCTTGAGCTGTTTCTTGAGCTGTTTTTGTTTCTTGTTTGAGTAATTCTGCGTTCTTCTTCATCTCCTCTGCTTCCTTTAAAAATTGATCCGCCTCGGAATTCAACTGTTGAATTCTTGAAGGTAAATCATTAGAATCTCCTTCTGCTTGTGTTTTAGCTGATATGCTTGCTTCAAGTTCCTTCTTATTATTTTCAAGATCCAATTTCAAGTTTTCAACTACGGACTCTGCTTCCTCTGCTTTCTTTTTAAGGTTACTGAGGTCGCCTTTTACGCGTTCTACTTCTAGTTGAAGTGAATCAACTAGGCTTCGGAGTGAATTTTCCTCTTCTGCTATCTCGTTCAACGCCTTCTTTGTAGCATCGAGCTCTGCATTTGCTTTATTAAAAGCGTCCAAATCCAGGGCTCGAACTTGATTGAGTTGATCTTGTAAGACGTGGATCGCCTCGTTGGTTACCTCGAGTTTTTCCAGGAGGTTTTCGGTTACTAGTTGAGAATCAGGGTCCTCTTTGAGAGCCCTGATTTTGTCCTCAGCTTCTTCTTTAGCTGTTCTAAGAGATTGCAAGTGAGCTTCTTCATCTGCAATAAGTTTTTCATGCTCATCTTGTGCTTGGATTGATGCAACTTTTACTTGGCCTAAAGTTTCGCGCAAGGTATCAACTTCTTTCGAGAGTTTACCTAGCCTCTCTTTGTTGATGGCCGCGTTATGTTGCGCGTCTGCAGCTTCTTGAAATGCAGCTAATTTCGCTTCCAGGGCCGCGTCAAAATCCTGACGAAGATTTGTTAGCTCTTGTTTCGCTGAATTTAGCTCGCCTGAAGATGTTCGATATTGTTCTCTTTCAGCTTCAACATTCTGTTTCCAAGCATCAGTGCCAACTGGAGGCTTGTTTGATTTCTGTTCTTCGAGTTCGATGGCTCGGGCTTTTGCAGCTTCTGTTGCCTCAATGGCTGCTTGTTTCGATTCACATAAAGTTTCGAGCTTTCCAGTGAGTTCTTGGAGAGTTCTTTTGGCCTTTTCGAGTTCGCGGAGAGCATGAGCTTTTGTTGTCTCTGTACTTCTTATTTGTTCTTTGAAGCTGTCTAGTTCTCTCAGAGCCAAGTGAAGCCTACTCTCCTTTTCTAGCACCCTCTGTGAAGGAGAAGAAAAGTTGTTATATGAAAATGCATGATTCTCAAAAGTTCATTTTGTAGGAAAAATAGGATTTGAAGTATAGCATATATTGGAAGGAGATGGATGAAAAATATATGTCCTAACTTGTGGCTACCGCAAGATCATTCCACACAGGGAGACAGATTTAGGGCGAGCTCTGTGAGCGCAATTGAACCTATTGCTTTCAGCTCCAATTGAGTATATCTATGTTGGTCGGATACTTCAAAAATATCGATGGCTCTGTGTCGGATCCTTCAAAAATTATTGTGCGTTTTTGGAGGATTCAACATGGGTGGGACCAGTGGCAAAAGCAGGGATTTCTCCAAGGGTGTTCAAACTTGAAAGAAGTAAAAATAATTCCTTGAGAAAGGGTGTTCAATATATGTTATATACATCTAAAACTTAATATCTTACCTATATATAATATAATCTTTCGACGAAGGATGTAGGACAATATAGCTTCGCCCCTGGGTGGGACGGGTATTTTTGGAGGATCCGATCAACGTAGATGTGTACACATGCTAAAGTTAAGGGTTCAGAATTTAAATTTGATGGGTTCAATCTTTAGGTTCTTACCATTCAATTCATTACAATTTCGAAACTATAGGTTCAGAATTTAATATTTTATGAGATCTTAGTAACTTTTCACACACACACACATATATATATATATATATATATGCTGATTAGTATTGAAAAAATATTGAGTTTAGTTGAACTCATTCGTTATATACTCCATCCGCCTCCATACATATAATAAGGTCACACTCGTTCTGAACATAGCCGAGAACGTTCTATTAGCCAAACATATATAGTACATACCTCTTCAATGGTTTTTGATCTTTTAATGGTAGGCTTAGCCTTAGGGGAAGAACCAGCTTCACCAAACAAACTAACAGCTGCTCTTACAGATTCAAAAGGTGCTCTTGTATCAATTTCTCCAACCTCTGCTCTTGGGGAGCCTGTGCTTCCTGCAGTTTTTGGAGAACCAACGGAAGATGGAGAGCCTGTGGATTTTGGAGAACCTGAGGCATTTTGCCTCCCAGTTCTTATACTGAATCCAAACATGACTTTTGTGGTTCTATTTCTCTATACTTTCTCCTGCTAAATCCTGCAAAAAAAAAAAATGTATATTCAAGATTATGAGATTATATAGTTTTGAAGAAAAAGAAATATTCCACTATTTTGTTCTAAATGCCACATAAAGGATGATTTCATGACCGTAACATGCATGCAGCGGCGAAGTCAGAAATTTTTTCAAGGATGTTTTGAAAGAAGTAAAAAAAGTCTCCCATAAAGGGTGTTTAATATATGGCATATACTTTTAAAACTTAATATTTAACTTATATACATAATATAATTTTCTCCTAAGGAGGGTCAGTTGACCACCTTTAAAATGGTGTAACTTTGCCCTTGCATGCATGCATGCAGGGAGTAGGCTAGTAGCGTACACGAAATTTTGCGATGTTGGCACTCCCACAATTCGACTTGTAAACGAGTTTGGCTCTAGAAATATATTGATTTTAAGGTTTTACTTTGTCTCATATTGACATTTATTACTTCAAAGCAATGTCGGGCTATTATATATACACATACACATATATATAAGGATTTTTTTTTTTTGTAAATTGATGCCGAATGACATCTTTTTCTAAAGAGCCTCTTCGCCACTGCATGCAGGAAAATTTACGATCTTGGCTTGCGAAGAAGAGCTTGTTAACTACGTCTCAATTTCAAACAAGTCGAGACTATTGAATAATGCTTAATTAACATATGGTAAATAATATGCACGAAAATGTAAAGAGATATATAGCTCACTTCTTATTCATAAAAGAGAAGCCAGGATGCCAGAAAATGTGTCTATGGCTATCAACTTATTGCATGTGTATATAACAATTCTCAAGATTGTATATATCCACCTTGTGCTATAAACAGGAGAAATGTAAGAGCTTTTTCAGGTCTATTTCCCTTTTATATTTTCAAGAAAATGATCATAGGCTATGAATAAAGAGAAGAAGAAGAAAAAAATGAGGTAGGTATGAATGTTTTACTAATTTGCTTCTCTCTGTTTTGTCATGAAATGGCATAAAACCATCTTTTTCTAACATTCTGCAACATATGAGGTCCAAAATGTTTCTGATTCCATTTTTCTGTTTTTATTTGCTGTTCTTTCGGTAATAACACAGGCCTTCATTTCCAAGAGTCTTTAGAGGTTTCTGCGGATTAAACACAAAGATATATGGTGATTACAAGGTGATTATTCCCCATCATCCAAATGTATGTTAAACGAGAAATTTTATTTTGTGTCTCACATGCTACATCATACTGATGTGAGGCCCTCATATTGCTTGACAAATGGACTTCGTGTTAGGTATGGAGCCTGATTAATATGTAAACTGTTTGCCGGGGTGTGGGGGGCGGGGTTCGGGGCAGCGCCCCGACCCACATTTTAGGCTGTACTGCTTATTCTCCATTTGTTCTCTGTAATTGTAAATACCTAATATTATTAATATATACCCCACTGCCGTGGAAGTTTACCCACGGAGTGTTACCACCGAAATATTTTCTCTCTCTCTTCTCTCACGCGTTTTCTCTCTCTTCTCTAATTTCTCTCCTTCAGATTTTCTTCTTTCTCTTCATCACTTCGACACAGTTGTGTGAACAGATCCTAACACTTCGGGTCACACTTGCTTACTTAATAGATAAAATTAAAATAGGTAACTTTTAAGTTTATACTTTTCTTATTTAAGATGCTTAAATTAAGAATACGAACCAAAATAAGTAACAAAATAATAATAATAATAATAATAATAATAATAATAATAATAATAATAATAATAATAATAATAATAATAATAATAATAATAATAATAATAATAATAAGAAGAAGAAGAAGAAGAAGAAGTAGAAGATGTCTGCATTGAGAAACAAAATAAATTAGGGAAGAGTAGGTCTTGCACGAGGAAATTATACAAGATAACAGGTGATAATTCAGGTAGAAAGAAAAGATCTACATAAGATTTCAATGTGTTTTATATTTATTATCGCTTTCGTCTTAATATAAAGATCTTTTATGAAATTTTGAAGATATAACTAGAAGAATATTTGTAAATGGACTAAACAATCACTAAACCCCATACATCACTATTCGAAGGATATAAAATATATGAATTTAAGTTCTAGGCACAAAATTCAATTGCAGGTAATTTTTTGTTTACAAGTATAAAATTGATAACTTTTAAGGGTTAAAAGTCATGCTTATACTATGCGAAATTGTTTAATTGTCCTCTGCAATGCTTTTAGGGTCGTTTGGTAGGCTGTACTAAGTAAAATAATCCTTGTATAAAAATTTAATCCGTCTAATACAATATTTGATTGCTCAATTCAATTTATGCATACCTAATACATTGATTACTTATACCTCATAGAAGGGCTTAACTAATACTAAGGAAACCAAGGGATTACTAATCCCTGCATTAACTGTACTTGGATAAGACCCTAAAATTACTAAACCGCCCTTCAAATCCTTTTCCTAAATTTTTTTATATACAGAAAGAAGAGTATTCAAGGGTATAATTGTAAAGAAGATTTTGTACAGTTTTAAACCAAACACAAGCTTAGATTATACATTGCATAGCTAATTTTTAATACAATGAACCAAACACTTGATAAAAAATAATTCCAATACTATAATCCCTGCATTATTAATATCTGCATTACTAATCCCTGCATTACTAATTCCTACATTACTTGTGTTCGTACCAAACGAACCCTTAGTCCATTAAACCCTTACCATTAGCAAACCTTTACGTATTTTTCCTTGCCATTAACGAAGCTCCAACTTGAAATTCTTTAGACTCTACCTATCCGAATTTTCCCTCAACTTTCTTTATATATATATATATATATATATATATATATCCAAAAATTAATTGGATAATATTTTTTCTCTAATAGCGAAGGTAGTATTAGACCAAAAATTTGACTAGAAGATATAATTGTTCATTTTCGAACAATACAAACAAATTTGACGCTTTTGACTTAAATTTTTACACATTACTAGCTTTAATCCATAAGTTGCACAATTTGGATTCTGTGGGTAGCTACAAATTTGCTTCCCTCAACCACATCAGTACAAATAAACTAACACTTGTGATAAGGACCCATATAGAACATATCCAAATATTGCCTTATTGGCAATATTCTGCTGATCGAACCAATAGAAATTAATTACGTACCAACGAAAGTTTCAACGTACTGGATTCCTGACTCGTCTCATTCTGAGCCTTCGGCTTGTTTGATATTGGGTCAAATCTGTCGTCTGGGCATCGTCCCTTCTCTTGATCTACTTCGGTTACAATTCGATAGTGAGTTTTGAGGGTCAAGTAAGGGATTGGGTTGAGAGGAGGGTCACAGTCCTGCTATATACGAAATATTTAATAGCTAACGGCCGTATGGCATCTATCCATCCATGCTGAAGTTTTTGAGACTGATTGGCCTAAAGTCAAATTTTAATACGGCTTTAATTACCTTATAATGAATCCACCCAATGCAAATTTAATCCAAATAAGTCGGACTACTGAGTTTTTTATACTGAATATAATTAAACCAAAAAAGGAATGAACTAGAAGGCGTTATAGAGTAGAATAACAAGCATACGATTGATCCAAGTTTCTCATTCATCAGTATGAGTTTACTTAACAGCGACAGTGTAAAAAATTTTAATTCGCACTATCATATCATCTTTATTTGTTTTTAGTAGGTAATCTACCTTATTTTTTAGATTATAAATCCTACTTTTTTATAAGGAGTTATCTATAGATATCTTTTGTGTGACCTGATAGTGTAAATTTCGTCACGTCGTTATGTATATAAGGTACATTTTTCGATATATATAAAATACACGTGTGGCTTCCACATTCCCTTAGTTCTTCTACACACACTTGACACAACTATTTAAGCTCTTACAACACAAGGGAGTTGAGAAATTCATTAAGTGCAAGAAAGGGGAAGAGAAGGCAAGAAAAAGCAGAAGAAAATTATTAAGAGAGAAACAATACAATTATTCACCAGCGTGCGTAAACTTAAGTTTCATGCAAGCAAAAGCTCCTCTGTGGAGAAGCTAGCGAGTTCACAGTCTTTATGCTTTCGCCTGGAACAGGAAGAAGGTCAAGCATTGCGCCAAGCCTACTTGTGAAGAGAAGAGTCGTCGGGCTATTGCAGAGTGAAGGAAGGTGTCTTGTCTTGGCCTAGGCTTTAGACATTTCACTAGCACCTTCACCCAAGAGACCCCCGCCGGGGAGGATTTCACCGAGGATAGGGCAGCAGGCCCAGAATCTGGACGAGCTCAGAGGGGTGAGGGAGGCAAGAACCATGCTTTTAGAGACCTAACCCAACCCGGTCCGAATCTTATCTGAACTGCGAGAATAACTGACTAATCCGTGCCATAAGGGGTCATTCTCCAAACGGGAACACTTCAGAAAAAGTAAAAAAGTATGGATAAAGTAAAAAAATATAGTAATTACGTTCCTTTATTTGAAACAAAGGGAGCAAAAGGACGTAAACTTTATTGGGTATATGCAATCACAGTATTAATTGGAATACTCTTTATATGCTTTCACAGAGTGAGTAACGTACCCCCAATTAAAGGAAGATGGGGTTGGATTGGTTTGTTAATGGCAGAAATTTGGTATATATGTTACTGGCTCATCACTCAGTCACTTCGATACAATGCTGTTTATCGTTATACTTTCAAGGATAGGCTCTCTCACAGGTATATTTTCTTTTAATTTAAAAATACCACTTAAAGATGGGAAAATTTTTATTACTTTCTTTATTTTATGAATTATTGTGTCGTAGTTTGACCGAGAACAAAGTATAAATAAGAAAGATAGATTTTAGAACTTGTGGTCTTACCCTGAGATCATTTATGTCGCTAAAGTATGACATTAATTGATTAAAGCTAAATTGTTTCCAAATACTTCCTTCATTTTTAGGCTTCTTGTGTACATGACACTATTCATTGCAATTATTCCGTTCTAAAAAATTGATATATTTTTATATTTGTAAATAAATTAAAAATATATACTATTGTTTAGTCACTTTTTTACTATTACTAATAATAACAAGAAGATGGGTGCACTACGACGAAGATGTGGATTCGGAATTTATATTTGACGAGTTCAACTTTTAGGTTCTAGTTACCATAAATTTATTATCATTTCGAAATTCTAGGTTCAAAGTTGAATTTTTCTTGCACGATTTAAATGCGTTAGATTTTTTGAAATTTTGAATGGGTAAACCAATTTTTTTTTAAAAAAAAATACTTAATTAAAACACAAGAGGGGATGCTACACATGCCCACAAACACGAGATTCGAAACATTAAGCTCAATTCTAGAAAGAAAATAAAAGGAAAAAACAATAAGATAAACATGAGATATGAACCTTTTAACACTATTTGTAAAGGCGCACTAAATAATCGTTATATCAAAGAACTCTTTGAGGGTATACGCACATATATATTTAAGTAATTTTTTAAAAAAAAACATGAGTTCACTTACACCATGCTCCTCCACATAGATACGCCCATGTATATACAGATCCGAAGCTACATTAGACGAAGGATGGTTAGACACCCTTTGCAGAAAAATTACATTTTATCATATAGGTTAAATGATACTGTTACCACGTACTTTTTATACATACATATTAATCTTTAATATCCTTAACGAAATTTCTGTCTTCGCCATTGTCAATGTACAACATGCAGATTCAGGGACGAGGAGCTACTGAGTATAGACATATTCGTATGCACAGCAAACCATGTGATAGAGCCACCATCTATGGTGATAAACACAGTTTTATCTCTAATGGCTTATAACTATCCACCTCAGAAGATGAATGTTTATCTCTCAGACGATGGCTGTTCTGAGATTATGTTCTATGCTCTCTTTGAAGCTTCTGAATTTTCCAAATATTGGTTGCCATTTTGCAAGAAATTTAAAGTACAAATACCTTCACCAACTGCTTATTTTTCAATGAATAATAATGAAACTCATGAATTGTTATCAGCTGATGAGTTTATTTCCATCAAGGTACATATTATTAACTCCTTACAGTTTTTTTTCTGCTATTATATGCTAGTTTAACTTGATAAATTGTTAATTTATTCATAGAGCAATTCACATATTTAATTAACGGATTTAAGTTATATATATATTGATAGTGTAAATTTTTTTACGTTATTAGTGAATTTTTATCTATGACATCCTGTTAATTACCACTTTTATTATATTACAAATTAATGTTTATCGAGAAATATACTTGTAATTACATAATAAGTGACCTGATCGTGTAAATATTTCTTACATCATCAGTCACTTAAACCCTAATTTTTTAGTACAGGAACTTATAAGTCGGCTTAGTCTAAGTGGTATGATCGCAACACATAATGTGTGAATTAGGAGCACATCAGTCACAGGATCAAGTTTTGTAGCAGACAAAAGACTGGTAGCTAAGTGAAGAAGGGTAGAGGGGTGGACCTTATCCACCAAATTTGAACGGTGTGTCACAGGCCCTAAGAAATTTCTCGGTTATTAAAAAAATACAATGATTAATATCATTCTTAACTTGTTTTTCTAAATAAAAAAATTAATACTAACAGTTAATTAGAAGCCACTTTCTTTCTGAATCAAAATAGATTAATCATTCTTAACTTGTTTTTGTGTATATGCCTCCAAAAATCCTATGAAGAAGTTTTAGATGCATCTAATTACATTCTCACATTCTTGCAGAATAAGTGTCACGTACGACACTATTTAATTAGTAATAATTAAGTAAATTACTGTTCATTGATAAACTTACAGAAGCTATACGAAGCTATGTGTGAATTCGTAACTCTGTAGCAGATACAAAAGACTGGTACTTAAGTGGAGAAAAGATAGAGGAGTGACCTTATCCACCGAACTTGAACGGTGTGTCACTGTCTTTGTAACTGTCGATTCACTTGAACACAGTTGAACTGATGAAGAAGAAGAAGAAAATCTGGAAGAGGAAAAAATTAGAGTAGAGAGAGAAAGTGCGTGAGAGGAGAGAGAGAGAGAGAGAGTAAATGCCTGGTAACACCCCGTGGGTAAACTTCCACGGCGGTGGGATATATATATATATATATTAATGATTGCGAGTATTTACAATTACAGTACAGCTAATATATGACAGTACATTACATATTAATCAGGCTCCACACCTAACAGGAACATCAATTTTTAAGAAACTAAATACACGAATAAGCCAAGGGGAGTCAATACATAGTATATTCGTATATATACGCACATAAAAAATAAATTTTGCCTATCTAAAGTTAATAGTTAGCTAGTAAGTGAATTACTGTTCATTGATAAACTTACAGAAGCTATACGAAGCTATGATTAAAAGGATTGACGACACTACAAGGCAAGGCCATGTCCCTCAAATGCTAAGGAAACAACACAAAGGATTTCGCGAGTGGAATTTCGTTTCAAGCAAACAAGACCATCACACTATCATCCAAGTATATAAGTTCTTCTTTTTTACTTTCTTTTCAAAGATCACAAAGTTTAATTGATATTTTTACTGAAATATTTGCTTCAATTTCTTGCAGATATTAATTGACAGTAGTGAAAATGTGGATATGGTAGGACAAATTTTGCCAACTTTAGTATACCTGGCAAGAGAAAAGAGACCCCAACACCACCATCACTTCAAAGCAGGAGCCATGAATGCGTTGGTAATTGACTTGCTCTCTTTTAACTTAGTTTTTTTGTTCTGTTTTGGGATGGGAGCCTTGGAGTAACAATAAAATTCTCTGTATGACTTATGGGTCACGAGTTCGAACCGTGAAACCAGCCACCGATGATTGCATTAGTATAGACTACCTACATTACACCACTTAGGATACGAACCTTCCGTGGATCGACGTGAATGTGAGATGCTTTATGTACCCGACTACCCTCTTTTAACTTAGTATTTTAGTTATATAAACTAATGGTATGAAGATGCTTTTATAATATCAGTGAAAATTTAACTTGTTATATCAGATATGTTATTTCTTTTAGCAGATTATCAATTAATATTTATCAAGAGATTTGCCTGTAATTTCCCATTGAGTTTAACTAGTACATCCATTGATAATATAAAGAATTTTTACGTCCCATTTACCTATTATACCAGTAATTTATCTTATTTTCAAGATTACAAACTCCATTAAACTTTTTATGGAGGGTTACTTATAAATATCTTTTGGATAATCTAACAATATAAAATCTTCTTTATATTATCGGTTGTATATAAGTTAAACTCTGAACAATACAATGACCTAATTAATTGTGTGAATTATTTATATTGTCGACGCATAAAACTTAAACTATTTTAAGTTAACAAGCTTCGCACCAATAAAGTTCTTGTTTTTTTTGTGTTCTTCTTAATGTCTTACTATTTGGTGCAACCATTATTCGACTCTTTGAAAAAAAAAATGAACAGATAAGGGTGTCAGCAGAGTTGAGCAACAGTCCTATTATTCTGAATGTGGATTGTGACATGTACTCAAACAATTCAGAATCAGTGAGAGATGCCTTGTGCTTTTTCCTAGATGAAGAACAAAGTGATGGCATTGCTTTTGTACAATATCCTCAGCAATTTAGTAATATCACCAAGAATGATCTTTACAGCAATTCTTTACGTGTAATCACTGAGGTAAGAACTCTATTTCTTTTTTCTAAATTTGAAAACAATTTAAGTTAAACTTCTCATTTTACTCTTCATAACAAGTTTATAGCCGCATAAATGTTATGACATGTTTAAAACCACAAATTTTAAAAATCTTACACAATCATACAAGTATTAAAGCATATTTCAGACTACAAGTTTTAAAAGTCTTCATTTCTCTCATAAATAGTGACGAGCCAAACTACGTCACATAACTTGAAATGGAGGGAGTAATTAATAAAGATTCATATACAGTCAAATATCTCTATATCAACGTCGTTTGTTCCGATATTTTTTGGCTGCTATAGTGAAGTGTTGTTATAGAAGACATATATTAAAATATTATATAATAATCGGTTCCGAGAAAAACTTGACTTTTATAGTGAATGACTGTTATATAAAGATGTTGTTATAGAGAGGTCAGACTATATCTGATTTGTTATTATTTGGTGATTGTGAAGGTAGAGCTTCCAGGATTAGATGCAAGTGGAGGACCTTTGTACATTGGTACTGGCTGCTTTCATGGGAGAGAAGTTCTGTGTGGAAAGAAGTACTGTAAAGGATCCAAGATAATAAATTACTGTAAGAAAGAAGTGGACAACAAGAGAGAATACAAAGAAACTAGTGATATGCTTGAAAAGACATGCAAAATTCTAGCTAGTTGCTCATATGAAGAGGGCACACAATGGGGTAAAGAGGTAATTTTCCTTAATTAACCACACTCCTTTAAGAACTCCAC
>MCJB01050092.1:47265-62760 GCA_002018475.1 Nicotiana obtusifolia
CCCCCCCCCCCCCCCCTCAAAAAAAAAGCAAAGAAAACAAAGCCAAATTAAGGGTGTATTTGGTATGATGAAAGATATTTTTAGAAGTTATTTTCTGGTGTTTGGTTGTCACAAAAAGTATTTTTCGAAGAAAATAAATTTTACCAATACTCTTAGCTTTCCTTCAGAATTATAATCTCAATGCTTAGCTTTTTATTATTGTTTTAACCAACATTTAGACGTTATTATCCTCTTTTTTTGTTGGTCAATCTTTAATACTCAAAAGTTTCACAAAAACACTATCCCGTTTGCTATAGTATCATTATCAAAACTTTAATGTAAATATTTTTTTTCCAAAAAAGTATTTTTTACTCTCTAACCAAACACCAAAACATTTTCCAGGAGAATAAGTCACATTCCGAAAATAAATTCCTAAAAATGACTTTCATAGTACAAAACACACCCTTAGTATGCTATAATTTTCTAACCATAGAAATGCCTTTTGCATTGATTCCATCTGCAGGTAGGACTGAAGTATGGCTGTGCTGTAGAAGATGTGATTACTGGATTATCAATACAATGCAGAGGTTGGAAATCAGTGTACTTCAATCCAGAGAGGAAAGGCTTCTTAGGTCTTGCTCCAACAACACTATTGGAAACTCTAGTACAACATAAGAGATGGGCAGAGGGCAATTTTCAGATATTCCTTTCAAAATACTGCCCATTCATATATGGCAAAGGCAAAATCCCACTCAAACTTCAGATTTCATACTGTAGCTACTTGCTTTGTGCTCCAAATTGGATGCCTACCTTATATTACACTATTGTCCCTTCATTTTGCCTTCTCCAAGGCATCAGCTTGTTTCCAAAGGTATGTCCCTCTAAGAAATAAGTGTCTATCCATATGTATACATGCACATATGATTGTATATGTATACCCATTCTTTATTCTTGTTAGATGCTTGTGATAGTTGTGACACTGGCTTTTTAGGCATTGTAGACAGTTGTGGTCGTATTTAGCCCTTGCCTCAGATATTTACAATTATGTTATTGGTTTTGAGACTATTTTCGCTTTCATATTATATCATTATTCTGTTAAAGATTTAGTTAATCTGCTTTATTTATGGTTGTTTGAGCGTTGGCTTGCCTAGCGAGCGGGTTAAGCGTCATCACGACTTTTAGTAGGATTTTGGGTGAATCCCACTAAATCTTTAAAGAAGGGAAGCCTTGGCGTAACTAGTAAAGTTGCTACCATGTGACCAAGAGGTTACGGATTCGAGCCGTGGAAACGGTCTCTTACAGAAATGCGGGGTAAGGCTGCGTACAATTAACCGTTGTGATCCAGCCCTTCCTCTGACCCCGCGCACAGCAAGAGCTTAGTGCACCGGGCTGCGCACTAAATCTTTACCAGAATCATGATATATTTTGAATGAGCTGTCATGTTTATTTCTAAGAACTAAAAAATGGGGACAACGACAACCTACTACAATCATATAGTAGGTTAGCGAAATCCTACATAAAGAGAGAATGACTGGCAGGCAACCTTGCAGCAAACATTTATGTATGTTCTTCTAAGTATAGTAAGCCATTTAATTTCTGCATATAACAGTTGTCAAGCCCCTGGATGCTACCATATGCACATGTTGCCATCGCCACTACAACATACAGCTTAGCAGAATATCTACGGTGTGGAGGCACATTGAAAGGATGGTGGAATGATCAAAGACTCTGGATATACAAGAGATTGACATCTTACCTATTTGCTTTCTTTCAAACCATCTTTACATTGGCAGGGTTCGTCAAGTCAGGTTTTGTAATCACAGCAAAAGGTTCAAATAATGAAAATGTCAGTCAAAGATATGAGCAAGAAATCATGGAGTTTGGCACTACTTCCTCATCGTCAACACCTATGTTCAATGTTTTAGCAACCATAGCACTGTGGAACCTTTTCTGTCTTGGAGATGTCGTGTTAAGGGTTATTATGGATCCACATGAGGCTGCAGTTATTGTAGAATCTCTTGGTATTGAGATTCTTTTAACGGGGTTAATAGTAATTGTTAACTTGCCTTTATATGAGGGGCTTTTCTTGAGGAATGACAAGGGATGTATGCCCTTTGCTGTCACCTGTAGTTCTCTTGTCTTAGCTATCTTTTTGTATCTTTTAGCCAAATACTGATCATGTCACACTTTTCAGTTATCAGTTCATGTATGTACTCTGTTGTACTGTCGCACCACTGTATGTAATATAAAAAGTTGGGCGTTCCTATATATATAGTGTCGAAATGCCACAGCTGAGGAGTCCTCAATGTAAAAACTAATGAACATCCATTTACTGATGATGGAGGATTATGTGACATAAACGAGAAGAACAGCTAATTATACGAAATGTATAACAAGTGTTTCCTCGATTTTCACGGTATTATTAGGTTAATGCTTCTATGGTTTTACATAATGGATACAAGCATTCAGATACCTCACTACTTTTGACGCAATGTAGCAGAACTCAGCAGGCATGCAACTGTGCAGCAGCTAGATGAAAATATAGTACAAACTATTCCAGTTTCAAAGCGATGAACGTGCCACCATCCTTATAGGCCTGCAATATGCAAGACTTTATGATTACAGACACATTATTGAATCAAATGCAATCTTTACATGGAGTTGATTGCAGTGAGTCAACTGCAGCGTAAAGTTCTTATCTAAGTTTAGGCAACTTCAACTCAAACTATTTTGAATTGCTGATGTTTTTAGGAAACTTCACCAAATAATGATTCCCAATCAGAACAGAGGTCTCAACTTTGAAAAACAATCACGCATGTAGAACACTAGAAATTTTATCCAATCATGCATTTCCGCTCTCATTCTTCATTTGGTGTAAAGTTGGCGATATGTATTTAATTTATAATCAAAGAGAAAAATGACTTTCTTTTATAGTTCCCGGACCTAGTAAAGCAAAACATATTTCGCTGGTACCAGAAACTGTAGTCCGTATTTGGCATAATGAAAAACCTTATACCAAGGAAAGTATTTTCTAAAATCATTTTCTACTGTTTTATTCGACAGAAAGGTTCAAGGCATCTGATGGCTGAGGAGGTCATGGGGCAAAGCATTTCGACTGATCTTTGCTGATAAATGTGAAAGAGACTGAAAATAATTTCTGCATACTAGTGGAATCAAGTGGCGTCAAGTAGGGCTAGATCGAATTTTAGCCTCCTCAAAGATACTCTATTCCTCACCAGCCAAAGAAGAGCGAAAAATACGAGTTGATTCCTGAATTCTGTCCTGCACCACTAGGGTCTAAGATCTACGTTTACAATTTGCCTATGATAATACAAATAAGCTCTTCAAACAAAGTTCCGGTTTATACTTATAATGTTGAGTTGAGTAAGGTTCAAAAGTTCGGATGCAAATTTTCTTTGAGCATAAAATACAGCGACTGGATCATTTATCCCACAAGTTTCAGATTTATGTTTACGGTTAAGCAAAAAGCACTTTTAGCAAAAAGGATCAGAAATAGAGAAAAACAAAGTTGTACCAAAAATCTTAAGCGGTTGAATAAGCCAATAAATCATAAACTTCACTAAAGAAAGGGCTTACATGAGCTCTACAACAAGAGCAGATGCACCTCCTCCCCCATTGCAGATTCCTGCAACACCAAACTTCCCATTCTTGTGCATCAATACCTGAACCGTAGTTAGAATTTATAAATATCCATTAATAAATATACAGGTCATATCATATTTAACCAATAAATAACAAAAGTTGGACAGTCTAATTGCTTAAGCATAATAGTTTGAGAAAGAATGTAATTGCTTAAGCATAAGAGTTTTAGGAAGATGTGGCCAACATACCCCTAAAAGAGATACCAGGATCCTAGCTCCACTGCACCCTAAGGGATGTCCCAATGACACAGCTCCACCATGCGCATTTAGCTTTCCCTGACCGGGAGACAAAATTATAACAGGATTGAGAAAGAGGACAATTAACTGGAAGAGGAATTACAGATTTCAAACAAAATTAGCACATTTCTTTGTTATTTCCAACTAAATTTGCCACAATATTTCGCTACGCAAGCAGAGAGTAACAATAAGCAACTATTGATTTTCCAAAGGGAAGGGTCAAAAGCAAAGAACAGAGAAATTGGAGACTGACAGAATTGAGATTGAGCAGTCTTTGGTTGGCAAGAGCCACGACCTGCAAAGCAAATATGATAATTATGGCCAAGCTAGATAAACTTAGCATCAGAAGACATAGTACAGATCCTTACAGAGAATGCTTCATTTATTTCATAATAGTCAATTTGAGATGACTCAAGGCCAGAATTCTTAATTGCTTTTGGTATTGCAAGAGCTGGAGCTGTTGTAAATAACTCAGGTGCCTGCCCAATAAATCTTGTTAGACAAGTCCCGGTAAGTTGTAAAACTCAGCCAACAAAGAAAAATAATAATAATAATTCTCTTCTACCTGAGCTGCATCTGCAAATCCTCTGATCCTACCAATTACTTGCAATCCAAGTTCAAGTGCCTTTTGTCCACTCACCAGAACTAATGCTGCAGCGCCATCACTAGGAGTTACAGCATACAAGATGTCAAAATAAATCAAATGCGCCTACTTTCTACATCTAGCAGCGTTAACACAGGATTGTTCATGAAAAATACTAAAGGAACACCAGAAGCAGGTTCTCATTAGTATCATATGTTTCAAGGACGCCAAAAAGAACATGAAAAGAAATTTGTCGGCTGTGGCACATGCACGTGTGCTGAGGCAGAGAAAGAGAGACAGAGATAGAATACCTTATAATGGAAGCATTGCCTGCAGTAACAGAACCTCCATTCTCCTTGAAACTTGGTCTAAGCTTTTTTAGTTTGGAGGCATCAAACTAGCAAAACAACAACGAAAAGAGGTTCAATGTGCTGCAATGTAAAATAACTAACTCAGCAGATCAAGGGATAAATTCCATTTAGAACTTGGAAACCAAGCATGGCCAGATAGAATCTTCATCAAGAGAGTATGGAAGGGGACAGGAAATTAAGTATAAGAGTTTGACTGTGCACCGGATAGAATACCACCGTGAAAATTGCCAAAGTCTACAGACCGAGAGTACAACTGACAAACATTAGACAAGAAATGGACAAAGAACTTTTATCAGTGACATTGAGAGATAGCTAAATTTCACATTGAAGCATTAGTTTACTGCACAAGATAGAATATTAGAGAAGAGGCTGCTCAGGGATTATCATATAGCTAGTCAGGTGACGTTTCCCATATTAAGGGGTGAAAGTAGGTAGAAAGGATACATAAAAGGTGAAGAAGATCATCAAAACTCTGATCTACCTAAAGATAATCTCACATGGAAATCAAATTACAAAAAAATAAAAAAATAAGTACTGCACATCAGTTTGTTAACCAATCTGATTCACCTTTATTAAACCTTCATCTTTATCAACAACTGTAGATGGTCTTCCTCTTCCACCAGAAATTTCTACCTGCACGAACATCGAAATTTTAATCTAAACTCTAAACTTTCTAGAGAATCATTTTATACCTAAGAAAGAATGTACAATCTCACCGGAACAATTTCCCATGCAAATGCACCACTACATTGTGCAGCAATTCCTCGCTCAAAGCTTTGAATAGCATAAGAATCCTAGAGAAAAAATGGGAAGATAAAGCACAGATAGAGAATCCAATAGACAATCATGTTTAACACTATGTTTTCAAAATTTTATGGCCTTGCTTACAGAGAACAAAACAGCTCTAAGCTCTACTTTAGAATAGTACTTCCTTCGGAAGGAAAAGAAAGAAAACAGGAGGCAGGAACACCCCTGTAAGAAAGAGGTTGATAACAAAGAAATTACATGTTTGTCCTTTTGATTGGTGAGAAACATTTTTTTAATAGAACAATAATTTTACTGATTTGGGAAGAACTCCCGATACAAGAACAATATTAAAAAGTAGAGAACCTACACAAAACAGTGGAGAAACATTATTAGACAATCGAAGGACCAGGTCACAAATAATTTCCAATTGGAAAATGACCAGCTCATGAACAATGGAGAAAGGGAAAAGGTCAACAGGCAGAAAGAGAGAAGAACGCTGACTGCAAGTTCCTAACATGGTTCATAGACTAAGAGAGAAATCTTGAAAATTTGAGGTAGAAGCAGACATTACCTGTTCTTCTCTTGTGATTTTATACTGATCAGCACATAGTTCTGCACAGACGCCCATCCCGAAATCGTTATAGACATCCCAGAGTCCATCTTTTAGCATGCCATCTACTATAGTATCATGACCTAGCCGTGACCCCTTCCTATCGAAATAAGTAAAATCAGAAATGGCAAATGGTTTTTACTGTAAGTTATATTAAACAAATTCTAAGTGGCAGATGTTCTCAAAATGGAGCGTCCTCAAAGAAGACCAATAAAAGGAAGCAAGAGAAAATCTTTAAAGAACGTTGTCTTTCCACGATCAGAGAAACAAAGCTCTTTCAGATGATTATCTATAGGAGTCCTCATGTAAGATCCAATCCAGAATATAAAGAAACAGCTTGATTCACAGACATAAATACATATATTCGAATGCAACGGCATAGTGCCTTCCGCCAAATATGCCTATGTCATGAGGGGCAGGATGTAAAAAGCTACACTTTAAGGCATCACAAACTTTAAAGCATGCAAATCTTCCTGGAGAACCAAAAGACTAAAGCTTGGTTTCTCGTTTTCAAATAATTAAGATAATTTTGTAATTCACATAGGATGGCTTTACAGCCACAATAGATTAAGGATGTGAACATTATCGATGAAAGAAAGACAGGAAAACACTAACACTTGAAGAGTAAGTGATTTTACTCTTTCCTTTTGCTTCCTCCCTCTTTTCTTTTTCCTCACAAGGTAGGGATAAGGTCTGCGTACACACTACCCCCTGACCCCCCCGGTGTGGGATATTACTAGGTGTGTTGTTGTTGTTGTTCATTGGAAATGAGGCTTTCTTATTTTATTATTATCCAGATACATACAATTATTAGAACCAAAAATCAAACCTTGCTTGAGCTAGGTATTTCGGTACATTAGACATGCTTTCCATGCCACCAGTCACAACGATATCATTGCTTCCTGATTGTATAGTCTGAGCTGCAATCATTGTTGCTACAAGAAACATAAACATGTCAGGAAAAAGCGGGGAAAAAAAAGTTTGATAGAAATCATCGAAATGTATATATAATGATCCCACCTTTAAGTCCCGAAGAACAAACTTTGTTGATGGTCGTGCAAATCACTGAATTAGGAATCCCGGCTCCTAAGGCAGCCTGTCTAGCAGGGGCTTGACCTAAGTTTGCACTGAGAACATTTCCAAAGAAGACCTCTTGAACAAGAGACGGGTCTACATTTGCTCTCTTAAGAGCAGCTACAGGCGTAACAAACACGGGAAGTTTACTAACATAACCAACAATGCTAATTGGACATTAGAAAAGTAATGCAAACTTTAGCTATCCATTAATCTCACCTCGGATAGCTACAGAACCAAGCTCTGTAGCAGACAAAGACGAAAGAGAACCAAGGAAACCACCCATTGGTGTTCGAGCAACACCCACAATGCATACATCTGGAATTTCAAATATTCTGTTATACATACATCTTTTGGTGTTAAAAATCAGATCTTTATGATCACTTTATTAATTGCTATACCAGTACCACTAAATAATAGATGAAACAAAGCATGCCTAGACAGATAAATATGTACGTATATGTTAAAGACTTCTAACCAAACACTAATAGCACCAAAGAACTGTCTTTGGCCGAATTTGTTTGTCGGAGATCAGTTTTACAACCCGTCACAAATGTGCTTTTAGTTATATGGCCTTTTAAAGGAGATCGATAAAACATACTCCCTCTGTGCCAATATATGTGGCACTCTTTCCTTTTTAGTCAGTCCCAAGAAGAACGTCATCTTTCTATATTTAGAAACAATTTAACATTTGAGTTCCCCCATTACCTTCAATGAATTTATTTACAGCCACACAAATAGCTAAGGCTTGTCTTAGACCATAAATTTAGAAAGTTACTTTTTTTTCTTAAACTCCGTGCCTAGTCAAATGGTGCCACATAAACTGATATCTTTGTTGTATGATCTCCTCTCATAGATAGACCAAAAAATTAACAGAGATCTTTTTGTAGCACTTTGCCCCTCTTTCTGTTTATTCTTTTATTATTTCTGAAAGTGAGTCAAAAATAAAAAGGATCATTGTCTTCTATTCAAATTGTAACTGGTTACAGAGATCATTTCCTTTGGTACCATTACAACTCAACGAGTCAACGAAATTTAACCTTAAAAATTGTGATTTATAGTGTTTATATAGCTTCAAATTATATAAACTTTAATTTTTTTTTAAAAAAAACCATAAATCCAAAGGTAAAATCAGAAAGCTGACTCTCCTACTCCAAACCCATCATTCTTACAAGCTAAAATAAATAAATAACTCAAATTCTGGAAAATCCACGAGAGATTAAAAGTTAAAAAGAGAAAAGAACCTCGAGGCTTAATGGAATCATTAACCAACTTTGCCATATGGATTTCTCCAAAAATGATCCGTTCAAGAACAAGAATCAAAGATGAATACGATCCAAGTGAACTGATTTTGAGCCAAGATAAAGTAACGAATAGAGGAAAGAGCTTGATCAAAGATGAATTTTACGGCCGTGAATAAATTTTTTGCAATAAGTTAGTTTGAAGTTTCAATATTTTATCGACTAGAGAAGATTAGCATTTGCATAGAACGGCGTGTCCAAATTGATATTGCGCCGTTATTAGTTTGGTACGTCTCTGGTGCTATCAATATTTATTTGGCATTTGGATAATATTTAGTTAGAGTGTAAAAAGATTATTTTGAAAAGTTGAAAAAGATTTGTATGAAACTGTTTGGATTTTGAAACTTAAATTTCTTAATTTTATTTATAAATTCGGGTTTAAATGTATAATAAGCCACCTTCTTGCTAGTTGGTGGTTTTCTTGTAATTATTGCATGTTTGGCCAAGCTTAGAAGTGCTTTTCAAAAAATACTTTTGGCAAGAATCGATTTGTGTTTGACTAATTAATTTGAAAAGCACTTTTAAGCAGTAATTAGTGTTTGATCAAACTTTTAAAACTGCTTCTAAGTGTATTTTTCTCAAAAGTGTTTCTTAGAAAAGTGCTTTTGGAGAGAAACTACATTTTTCTGCTTCTCAAAAACTCCTTCTGTTTCTCCTCAAAAGCACTTTTTTCCTTCCAAAAATTTGGCCAAACATCTCATTTTTTGCCAAAAGCACTTTTGGCCCAAAAAAACATACTTTTGGCCCAAAAAATAAAACTTGGCCAAACAGGCTATTAGTCGTCCCTCTAAGCATTTCCATTGTATACATTAGTTTGTTTGGTCCCTCTAAGCATTTCCATTGTATACATTAGGTTGTTTGGCTGGTTGTGATGTACCATTTCATAATATATCGTATAATATTGTATTGTATAATATTATTTTGATGTATATAATGTTTGATATATTGTATTGTTTGTTGTCATTTCATGATGTCATGCACCAAAAATATAATGAATAAATTTGCAATATTATAAAGAAAAAAATAAATTACGAAATAGAATTATTATATAAAAATGTAATTAATTTTCTAAAATAGGAGATCCTTTTGTTTTAATTTCTTGATTCTGTAGAAATTTTTTAATTAAGCTGGGCCTTAATGCAAGTCGTATATCAGTTATCCTTGACTAATTTCAATCTAACCCTTCCTCTCTGCATCAAATGACCACAATAAATCAAAAGAAAATATTTTCCCAATACACTCTGAAGTGTATGTCATTTGGTATAACTTTATACACTAGCATGTAATTTGAACCAATCCTCCAAATCTTTTTCCTTTTCTCATTCATTTTGATTTCTAATGGGGAAAATACAGCTAATGTACGCACATTACTGGAAGTGGAACATCTCATTCTTGCAACACAAAACATAGTAACAATCATAAGCCTGGAAAAGATAAACCTTTCTCCACATGATTTGCAGAATCTGTGCGGTGAACTCTGTTTATAAGCCCAAAAATTTCCTCTACAACCAGAAAGTGTAGAACACGGAACACGTACCATTGTGCCATCGGACTGAAGATAGATGCTCTCCCTCTACAACCAGCAGAAAAGGAAGGGAAAAAGAACAGATCTAGTACTAGTAAATTTCATCACACAAACTCAAAACCACCTTCCTTTTGTTGCTGAGTGCACTTCATTAGATTCCAAACCCCAGTTATATACAATTACGTAGTGCATTTGATACACAGTAGTGTTCAGAGAACAAGCCTGAAGGTGAGATTAATCCGTATGGAATCTGCTTTCACGCGCTTAGGCACTGAATGAAGCCAATCCCGCTGAGTATAGCCTCTCATTACCAGCAATGAACCATGTTTTAGGACAAAGGACTGTTGGTCTGGAGAGCCAACCTTCTTTGGTCGCTTTTTGGGAGGTTCACCACTGGTTGTTTTACCTGGTGCAACAGATAGCAAACAGAAGAGGAAGTGATTAACGAGATTCCCATGGAATCAACATTGTCACTTGTAATGAGTTAACCGAACGAAAGGTCTACTAGACTTAAGACTCGCACATCATTTGACAAACAAAAGAACATTACAGAATCAATATTTACACCAATCACGTACCTTGGGGTGTTTTATCTGGTCTCTTCTTCAACAAGAATTCACGTTCACATCCAAAGGAAAGGGAAGCGATTTCTGGAGTCGGTCCATAAAGTTTCTCATCATCAGCATGCCAACCCACATAGTCATCGCCTCCCTTATACCTATTCAATAGTAAGCTGTTGAAATGACTTCCTGGAAGAGCTTTATGGACCTAAAGTGCAACACTAAACGTATGAGAAAGAAAGTAGCTCAATGACCGGGTACTAGAACTTGAGAGGTGAAGAAGAGCAAGCTTACAGCATCAAGAATGTCCTTAAGTGGAGGAAATTCATCCCAAGAATATGCATGAGGCTGGTATCCACTATAAACTAGCTGTGGTAATCCTTCACTTGCCACATAACAACTGTCTCTAGGCTGTTGAAATATTATGAATGCTGTCAATGTATTTTCCCCCACAAGAACACATGGTAATGAGAGTAAAGTAACAGCATTTTTTATTTGAATGATTGGTACACGGACATTTAAACATTCTTTTTATTTCTACATCACACCCCTTAGGGTGCGGCCCCTTCCTGGACCTTGTGTGAACGCAAGATACTTTATGCACCGAGCTGCCCTTTTGATCAGTACACGGACAAACTAAACCAAGAAATAACACACTAAAAGAGCGAAAGCAGCAGAAGATTTACAATTTGAATAATCAAGCAAACTAAACTATGAAATTGCACACTAAAAGAGCGTAAAGCAACAGTTATTTTCAATTTGAATGGTCAGTCATGGGCACCAACAAATGAAATTATGAGTCATGTGACGTTATTGTTCAAGCATATCGTGCAAACAAGGACAAAACATTTGACCATGATCCTTAAAGTCCTACCAATCTATTCGCAAAATTTGAACATCTTTGTTGCTCATTTTCAAATACAAGTCAGAGCTGAACTGATTCAGTACAACAGAAAAGAAGAAGCACCAGCTTTAGCATTAAAAGTTAAAAATTGTATCGTTTCTTGTTGCCTAGTTGCAGCCATTCTAAGATTGTAACAGGAAAAAGCATCATTCTATCTTGACGGACATAACTTACTGAGGTTTTGCTACTATCACCATACTAAAACGACGAGACACAAACTGAACCAGAAACAATAAAATTCTTGAAAAGTTAAATATCCGTTTGAGATCATGTTGCTAATGGTAATTCGTGCATTTCAAATTAGTTTGTACTGCTATCAATTCAAAAATTAAACTGTACAATAGGGTTAAAAAACAAACTTTTTTTGTATATAGATAAACTTTTAGATCCCCTTGAAATAATTTTAAAAAAAAAAAGTTTTAAGTACTGATAAATTGAAGAGAGATTGCAGAAATGGAGAACCTGAACACAGGATCGACCGAAGACGCGAATAGTGGGGCGTTTCCAGGGTATATTTTTGTTTAAATACTCTAAATAATCCCATGATTGGCCGTATGCTAAAAACCTAGGCATGTATATTACTTGGCTTCCATTTCCTAATTCCACAACTACTCTCTTTGTTTTTGAATAGCTTGTTGCTACCACAGCTACATTCTGCTCCGCCTCATTCTCACACTTATCGCCGTGGCGGTCGCCGGACTCGACGGTCTCGGCCTTCAGGTTCAGTTTCGTCACCGTCGCCATTGGCGGAGAAAGAGAGGGGAAACGAAATTGGAGTGATTTGGGGCCTAGCGGAATATGGCGGCAAATTCGACCCGGAATCGGTCCAATCAATGCAGAATGGGCCTTAGTGTCCATCCTGTCCAAGTGACACAAATAGCCTACCAGTTTCACTGTTTATTTTTCCTAATCGATATACATCGACTATTAAAATAATTATACATAACTATATACATATTATACATATATTATATATTCATTGGCTATTTTTATTTTAAGTAATTTAGTAGGTTGCTATTTAGGTTAATTCTTTGGGATGAATTGAGATTTTATTACGGCCTTATTGTTTAGCAACAAGAATTTTGTTGCCTTTTCTTTTTCTTTTTACAAGATTCTTTTACTCAAATACTCCCTCTGTTTCAATCTAAACGATATGCTTTCGTTATTAGTAACAATGATATATTTTTATATTTGAAAACGTTTAACTTTAAACTTTTTATTTTACTCACTTTACCCTTAATAAAAGCTTTTATAATCACAAAAATATCAAGGCCCCACAAAGATTTTTTACCCTTTAAGCTTTTAGGATCACATATTTTAAAAATCTTTCTTTTTTTTTTTAAACTTTGTGTCAAACCAAACTACATCATCGAAATTGAAACGGAAACGGATGGAGTAGTTAAGAAGGAATAGAGAATGTCTAACTTGACAGTAGTTTGAATCCAATACCATATACTGTTGCCTAAATCACCATAATTAACTTGCAACATAAGATACAACACCACATATTCCCATCCAAATCTAGTAAAGAGAATAGCCTTTTCATAAACAGGTGCTAGAACATGTTCTTTGGTTATGAGAAGTGAACAAATTCAGTGCTAATTGCTGCTTAAAAGGGACCTGTTTCTACCCTTCCATTCCACTTGTAAATCACTCCAGCTTGTCTGTTACAGAATAAGCCTTGGGAGAAGCACTAAGATTTAGATTATGCACATACCAAGTTCCAAATAAAAGATGCCAAATATAGGCCCTTCTTCTACTTGACATGGCACAGTACATGCTAACACTGATCACTTGACATCTTTTTCAACCTACAATAAGAAGTATACAGCTCGAACAAGAGATGCATCGATGTCATTAAAAACCATTCTACTTGGAGGGAGCAGCACACGAAAAATCGATCAATTTGATCTTCAACTCTATCTCCCCAGACTCCACCTCACAAAGCCTCAACCAAACGTGTTGCACAACTTCACCATTCACCCAATTAATGCTGCTATCAACTGCTAGACAATTGTCTCTCTCCGGGATGACCTTCCTTAACGTTGTCCCCTCGGAAGCAACCCCAAGAATCTTTCTTAATCTAGCAGCTGCAACCAAAGGTTGAAGGCTGAGTTGAGCATTTCCCATCTTGTCATCTGCCTTGAAACGGTCTTTGTCGAATACTTCCTGTCACAAATTGCATTTCAACGACTTGGAGATAATATCATAGAATTTTGCTAAGGTAGCAGTTCAGGATACCGACATAATTTCATTTTCATGTAATAAATAATATACGCATTGAAGAACAAGGCCTTAGAAATCCTTGAAAATATGTTCCAGCATATTAAAGATCTATCTTAACTTCTTTTGCTTTATCTCAACCAATTAGGCGATAAATTTTTGAAGAACATATACACTAAATGAAGCAGTAGAGTGAAATGACTGAAGTTCAGCCGCATCATAAATTTCATAGGGCGGCCCTATGGATAACTGCTAATATCCTTTTCAATCTTAAGCTTCAAACATTTCAGAACATGCAGACTAACTATTAAACAGACCTACACCAACAAAAGCGCAGCCGGTGTACTAAGCTACCACTATGAACAGGGTCCGGGGAAGGGCCGGACCATAAGGGTCTATTGTACATAGCCTTACCCTGCATTTCTGCAAAAGGCTGTTTCCACGGCTCGAACCAGTAACCTCCTGGTCACATGGCAGCAACTTTAACAGTTACGCCAAAGCTCCCCTTATGGAAATATGCAAAACTTTTGCCAGAGGCAAGCACGTCGTCTGCCTGAATTCAAGTCTATAAAAGGGGATTAGGGGGGGACTGCGAGAGATGACAATACAACTGCTAACAATATAAAAGTCTAGGTAGAAGCATATACCAATTCGAGAACTTCAGCTGGTTCGGAGATAGAGAAACAAAATTCTTCATTCCAAACAGGATTAAGGCAGCAATTTATGACTTTGGTTTTGGCAGTCTGGTAAAACAATAAAATGCACTATCAGATGTCAGCTCAACATAGCAATTACAAAACTCTCATGTAAAGTGAAAGGGTAACATCATACATCGCAGCAAGTATCAAACGTGACATACAAGATAAAAGATTTTATTTTTAATATTTCCGAAGCAATTGTACAATTAATTTGAAATACTATTTTGTAAATGAAGAGAACTCTATAAGCACAAGAAAATTATTGTCTTGCGGGTTGAGGAAGTGACAACAGCAATTCCAGAAATGAAAGAGAGACGCCCTATTTCCAGCTCTATCCGTGAGAGAGGCAAACAATCTAGCTATAAGAAATTAATTTATCTGCGACTTCATCACATCATAAAATATTAAACTTGGTCGAACAATCACAATTCATTATTGCTACTCACTAACTAGGATTCACAATATGCAATTGAAATAAAACTAGTAAAATCTCTGAATGTCCAAGAATAAATAACATCTGAGTAACATAAGACAGATAATATCATAAGGAAGAAGCAGAGGGGGAAAACATAGAACGACCTGATTACCGAGCTTGAGAATAACATAAGGATCGCTGGTCCTGAAGTCCCGAATCACCAAACGTTTCCCTTGTACAACAGTCACTTTTATCTGTCCTAATTTGTCTCCCATAATCCACTACTGCAATGTCATAAACTCAGAGCTGCATTTTACAAGGCAACTTAACCTTATATTAAAATAGAATCCAGAACATATTAGAGGATATGGGAAAGCAGGAGAGGAACGAGTCTATTAGGTGTGTGTTCGCCGAACCTCATTACTTTTTGCTTAAACATTGTATTTGTATTAGGTTATTAAATATGTATAAATATTTAATTGCGAACCCAGTAACAAAAATGAACTATGGTTCTACGGCAAATTCAGAAGGCATCAACTTCAAATTCTGGCTCTGCCTTTGTGGGAAAGAAACAAGCAATTGACTTTGAGTTGGGGGGGGGGGGGG